>CP092865.1:3502875-3536702 GCA_030710605.1 Cordylochernes scorpioides
ATATTTATAGATGGAAATTTTGCCGGGAGGAAATTGATCTAAAGAGACAAGGGTTGCCTCTCCCGTCAAAATAGACGTCTAAAACCAGACACCATCTTTTGACCGTCGCCGCTAATAGATGCTGTCTGGTTTTAGATGTCTATTTAGATGGGAGAGGCGACCCTTGTCTCTTTAGATAAATATTTATGTGAAAAATAAGGAAAAATAAAATGATGGGTTGTGACCAAATATCAAGGCGCAGGCTAAAATCAACGTTTAGTTGATTTCTGTTCCACTAGATGGCGCTCTGTCATCTAAAAGTTAATGTGAATGTTTTTTTTTTTTTATTATCCCTAATGCACGTGGTACAGGCCATGATAATCATGGTGGGTAGAAGTAGGCGACTGCTTTTACTGTAAGTGCACCACATGTCTACACATGTGAAAAACAGTTCGACTTTGTACTTACAAATATGCCAGAGCCCCGCTCATGTGAATGTGGTTAGAATATGCCTTTTTTGGATTTTAATATACATTTTTTGTGAAAAATAAGGGGAAAAAATGATCAAATGTTGATATTAAAAACTAAATCCAAATAAATAAATAGTGTGTGATGTTTCGGTAACAGCATTATTACCATCTTCAGACAAAAGTACTGAATTCTATATCTTGACTACTTCCATGAGTATTTTAAATGGCAGAATACCATCTAATTGAACAAAAAATCAACTAAACATCAATATAGGCTTGTTCCATGATATTTGGCCATCTCATTTACATAGAGCTACAGCCTGCACCATGCTGACAAGAGTAAATAGCCCAAAACATGTTCATGGTTTGACTTTATTTGATTTATTAATTAAAACGGTTAGCGAAATATTACGGAATAATCTAACGTTTAGTTGATTTTTAGTCCACTAGATGGCGCTCTCTACCATCTAAAATACTCATGTGAGTGGTTAGTATATGCATTTTTTTTTTGTTTTTAAATATATATTTATATAATTCTCAGAAAGAGTAAGTCATGGTACATGATAATTTTTTGACAAATCATTTCATTGTTTGTAAAACTCTTTTTGCCTTTATTGTGATCATAATTTAATTATTTTTAAAGAGGATTTAATAAGGAACATTATTTGGATTATAGATTAGAATTACAATTATTTGGACCTTATAGAGGCTATGATCATGTATTCATGATTTTGTAATAAAAAGAAACTCATTGTGAGAAAATATTTTGTAATTTTAAAACTTTTTTCACAATTTTATCATGAATAGAAATTTATATGATTATAGCATGTATATGGAATACATACACCCTTTTTTTCTTTAATATATCCTGTTGTTTATATATGTTGTATTTTAGAAACATAATGTAACATATGACTACATCCAAATAAATTTTGTGCGATGTTTTGGTAACAGCCTTGTTAGTCTCTTCAGAAAAAAGTACATTCATATCATTTGCTTTTACCAAAATGTCCCCCATTATTAATAGTATGTAACGTTTCGGTGACAATGTTGTTGCCATCATCAGATTTTTTTTTTTTGCTTATCCCTAGTACACGTGGTACAGGCCATGATAATCATGGTAGGTAGAAGTAGGTGACTGCTTTTATACTGTAAGTGCACCCCATCATCAGATAAAAGTATTGAATGGATTTGGTCTTATTACATTGTGTTTCTAATCTATAATCCAAATTGTACTTTATTACATATTGTTTTACTTTTTTTTTTATGAAAATCCATATTTTGGTTGTTTGTAATAATAATAAAGAAAAAAGACAACTTCTAAGAAACAAATTTATAAACCCACCATCACTACATATGCAAATGGGACATGGACAGAAAGCCATCTACACAAATTAGTCTTCTTCTTTCTTATCTTCACTCAATCACACTAAGGTATCAAGCTTGTAAAGCTTGTTGATGGTGTCTGTCGGGGAAGAGTAGAGGGTAGATACATCTTCTTTCTTATCTCCACTCAATCACACTAAGGTATCAAGCTTGTAAAGCTTGTTGATGGTGTCTGCCGGGGAAGAGTAGAGGGTAGATACATCTTCTTTCTTATCTCCACTCAATCACACTAAGGTGTCAAGCTTGTAAAGCTTGTTAATGGTGTCTGCCGGGGAAGAGTAGAGCTCATCAATGGATGAATCAATACAGTCAATAAGTGCACAGGGAGGATGGAATTTGCAATGATAAAAGTAACCTTTTTGATATACACCCATACCTCGCTTTGCATCGGGGTTACGTTCCAAAAAAACACGACGCAAATTGAAATGACGCAAAGTGAAAATATGTGAAGGCGCAATCAAAAACAAAGGTGTTGCCATATTTTAGGAAAAAAATTCAAAAAAAAAAAAAATTAAAGACTCGAATCCAAAACAAGGCAACTTCGAAAATCTAACGACGCACAGTGAAAATCAGTAAAAATTAAGCAGCGACGCAACTTCGAAAAAAACGCAAAACGAAACGATGCAAAGCGAGGTATTGGTGTATTAAGAATACTACAATGGCTGTTATCGTTAGCGCCCATCAAGTCAACTCTTGGTGACACTATGGACAAATAGTCTCCACAATTTGAGCTGTTAGTGACCATCCCTCGCATCTCATCTAGTGACCTTCAGAGAGCTTTCTTGATACATTTATTTCAAGGGAGAAATGACTTTTTTACAAGTGAATAATACAAGAAAATAAGACCTAATCGAAATAATTTATTAGTGTGTGATGTTTCGGCAACAACATTGTCACCATCATCAGACAAAAGAATAAATGAGAAAAATTTTAAATTCTAATAAGAATATTTCAAGTTGACTTAAAAAAACTATTTTCCTTATCTGTTATCTTGTTTAAACACTTGATAACAGTACTATTTAAGAACTTGCTGTAATATTTTTTCTCATTTATTCTTTTGTCTGATGATGGTGACAATGTTGTTGCCGAAACGTCACACACTAATAAATTATTTGGATTAGGTCTTGTTTTCTTTTATTATAATCTATAATCCAAATTGTGCTTTATCATACAAGTGAATAGTATCCTGGCACACATAGAAAAGAAATGTCAGGTTTCATTTGGTTTCACTGATTAACACTTTAAAATGAGGAGATACAGGTTTGAACTATATACAGTAGAACTACCTCCCTGTAAAGGACAACACCTAGTTACATAGCCAAAGTGTCCTTTAGAGAGAGGTGTCATCTTACTGGAGATTTGATAATTAGTAAAAATGGTAGTTTTGGTGGTGAAAACTATCCTATGTAGAGAGGTGTCCTCTCATGGAGGTTGTTCTACTGTATTGGTGATGAACACTGTCCTTTGTAGAGAGGTGTCCTCTAGCTGGAGTGTCCTCTCATGGAGGTTGTTCTACTGTATTGGGGTTGAAAACAGTCCTTTGTAGAGAGTTGTCCTCTTATGGAGGTTGTTCTACTGTATTGGTGATGAAAACTGTCCTTTGTAGAGAGGTGTCCTCTAGCTGGGGTGTCCTCTCATAGAGGTTCTACTGTATTGGTGATGAAAACTGTCTTTTGTAGGAGGTGTCCTCTAGCAGGAGTGTCCTCTCATGGAGGTTGTTCTACTGTATTGGTGATGGAAACTGTCCTTTGTAGAGAGGTGTCCTCTAGCTGGGGTGTCCTCTCATAGAGGTTCTACTGTATTGGTGATGAAAACTGTCTTTTGTAGGAGGTGTCCTCTAGCAGGAGTGTCCTCTCATGGAGGTTGTTCTACTGTATTGGTGATGAAAACTGTCCTTTGTAGAGAGGTGTCCTCTAGCTGGAATGTCCTCTCATGGAGGTTGTTCTACTGTATTGGTGATGAAAACTGTCCTTTGTAGAGAGGTGTCCTCTAGCTGGAGTGTCCTCTCATAGAGGTTCTACTGTAATAGTGATGAAAACTGTCCTTTGTAGAGAGGTATCCTCTAGCTGGAGTGTCCTCTCATGAAGGTTGTTCTACTGTATTGGTGATGAAAACTGTCCTTTGTAGAGAGGTGTCCTCTAGCAAGAGTGTCCTCATGGAGGTTCTACTGCATTGGTGATGAAAACTGTCCTCTATAGTATAATCTCATTATTTTTCAAACTCCAATATGGCTATTTTTCAAAGACCTAACTCACTATAATTCAATACCAACTCTAATCTTGCACCTTATTTAATTCCACAGTTTTTTCCCAAATCCCAATCTCAGCCAATTTAATTTAATTTAACTGACATTAATTCAACAAAGACTTTAATTCAAAAGAACATTCTGATCCCTTGAGGTGTTGAATTAAAGAAGTTGGCCTGCTGTGTACAATTCAAAATTTATTTTCTTAAAGGGTAATCTAGTTGACACAGAAGTCTTTGTTCTCTCCTGCCAACAGTTGTCCTCCCTTTGTGGCAACCTTTCAGGTGATGTGTGATATCAATTCATGGAGACACAACTTAAGGAAGTGAAAAGTCTTTGATTTCGCCTGTCATCTATATATTTTTTTAAGGAGATAGAGGCAATTTTGTTCACACTTGTGTGTCTTCAATAAAGATTACTATAATATGATAAGGCACAATTTGGATTATAGATTATGAACACAAGGTAATAAGACCCAATCTAAATAAATAAATAGTGTGTGACGTTTCGGTAACAATCTTGTTACCGAAACGTCACACACTATTTATTTATTTGGATTTGGTCTTATCACATTGTGATTACTGTAATATCTTTCAGAGTTATTGTCTGAATCCCGATATACATGCAGAAATGTGCAACTTCCTTAAGTTTTGTCCAGGAGTGTATTGTCTGAATCCCGATATACATGCAGAAATGTACAACTTCCTTAAGTTTTGTCCAAGAGTATATTGTCTGAATCCTGATATACATGCAGAAATGTGCAACTTCCTCAAGTTTTGTCCAGGAGTGTATTGTCTGAATCCAGATATACATGCTGAAAGGTACAACTTCCCTAAGTGTTGTACATGATGGAATTGTCTGAATCCCAATATACATGCAGAAATGTACAACTTCCTTAAGTTTTGTACAAGAGTGTATTGTCTGAATCCCGATATACATACAGAAATGTACAACTTTCTTAAGTTTTGTCCATGAGTGTAGTGACAATGTCTAATTTACAGTCAACAATTTTCTGAATTAAATAGTAAATACAGGGTATGTAAGAAATACAGTCTAATACAATAGTAGCGAGAAATCTGGAGATTAAAATGGCGAAACTGCTAGGAGGGTTCACCACTGATTAGCCTATCCCCCTCCCTCTTTCAATTTTTATTCATTTACCGTATAAGGGCTGTAGAAATAAATTTTAATTAAATACAGTAGAACCACCTCCCTGTAAAGGACAACACCTAATTGCAGAGCCAAAGTGTCCTTTAGGGAGAGTTTTCCTCTTACCGGAGAGTTGCTAAAAGGTAAAAGAATAGTAATTTTGCAAACGAAAGCTGTCCTTTATAGAGAGGTGTCCTCTAGCGTGAGTGTCCTCTCATGGAGGTTCTACTGTATTGGTGATGAAAACTGTCCTTTGTATAGAGTTGCCCTCTAGCTGGGGTGTCCTCTCATGGAGATTGTTCTACTGTATTGGTGATGAAAACTGTCCTTTGTAGAGAGGTGTCCTCTCATGGAGGTTCTACTGTATATTTAAAATAATATAGTATACAATTCTCAACCTGCAACAACCCCAAACCACATTATTGACTATATTGACATATATGATTCCCTCTTTCTAAATTATTGACTGTATTGGCTCATCCATTGATGAACTATACTCATCCCAAGCAGACACCATCAACAAGCTCTACAGGCTTGTTGTTGTTTCTTATCCCCTTGTACAAAGATTACCCAAATTCCATGAGTCCATGCTCCTCCAGCTGTTTTATGATAAGCAGTGGCCTCTCTCAAATCTACAGGCTTGATACCCAAATATGATATTGTGAGTGGAGATAACAAAGAAGAAGAGAAAAGAATATAATGACAGTGTATTACCAAATATTAAAGATAATAAATTATTCCTTCATGAATAAACCCAAGGTAATAAGACCAAATCCAAATAAATAAATAGTGTGTGTCACACACTTTTTATTTATTTGGATTTGGTCTTATTACCTTGTGTTTATAATCTACAATCCAAATTGTGCCTCATCAATTCCTTCATGAATGTATATATCAACGGAAAAAATATTTTATAACTATAATAATTAATAACTAACCTCCCTGTGATGTGTTCCCTGGTTTGGATAGATGAAAAGGGAGGATACACGATGTGACTTATTAAAGTTTCCTTACTTAAGTATATATATATATAGCAATTTAGGCCAACAACCCCATGTATATAACCCGCAGCAAGACCTTAATGTTGTATAATGGTAAATATGATGGAATAACGCACTGAAACACATAAAAGTACAAACATCACTAAAACCTGACAGATAATTACCCTCAAAGTAGCCCTAATAAAGTCGTAATTTTGTAACTGTTGCTGTGTCAATATATCACAGCAAAGATATAGTACACAACTCTATTTCAACAGAGTCGGTTGTTCTATAATTTGTACACTTTGTGAAATTAAGGTGTGGGGGGTAGTACCATAAGGCAAATTATGTATGAAATAGGTAACAGAGGAAACAAGAAAATTTTTCTAGATATTTATTTAAATATTTTAAAATTTGGGAACATGTCTATACTGACGAGATATGCTATTTACATAGTAAAATTTTAGATAGAGGTGACCTGAAGTTACTTTATAGCCCTTTAGGGCCCATGCGAAATCTAGGTTGTCTACTACACAAAAGGGGGGGGGAACCTAGATCTCCATCTATTCTAGCGGGACAAAATATACGAACCCTAACACTCCTTTTAAGTCACTTAAAGCCCTTTAGGGCCCATTCAGAATCTAAATAGATTAGCTTCTGTTCGAAAAAAAAAAGAAAAAAAAAAGAGGGGGGCTAAGCCATAATGGCAAGGGGCTTACCTTCTCTCGAAAGCGGCGGCAAGGTCTGGTCTCCTCTACGTCTCAGGCCCGTCTAAAAATCGTCCTTCTCACTGAGCGACTCCGATCGAATCCTGCCTTTTGGCAAAGAACCTTCTTTTATATCATCTCATTCTCCATTTTCATTCGCCGAAAGAAACACCAATCAAAATGGCCAACGGCTCCAGTATCAATTTCATAGACGCCCCAGGCCTCTCCCCTTCAAAATAGAACATATAGTATTACCAAAACAAAAAAATCTAAAGAGGGAAACAACTACAGCGATCGTGTAAAATTTCAGACGCCAGCCCCCCCTCTCTCCACATGGGTTGGAATACAATCCTCCCTTTTTCTCGGGATGGTATATATATCGCCCCCCCCGTCTTGGCTAAAATTGACCCAGGCCCTTTTTACCTGGACTGTAATGTGATGCTTTCCTTTCTCTGGAAGGATATTTTATAAGGTTCAGTCTTTAGAGATCTTCCTTCTCCATTTTTCTCTTTTTTTTTTTTTTCTGGTCACCTTTACCTAAATTTTTGGTGAGGGGAATATATGTACATATGAAACAACAGTTTCCAGCTCGGATGTCTCTGGATGTCTTCTTCTTTACCAGGCATCACCTTTCGGCATGGAAGTCTGGTGTCATCAATTGTCTAGGTTTCTGGGCAAAAAGATGGTCTGTAAGTCTATGTGGGAGGGAAGCCATGTATCCATTTGATTTGATTATACATACGCCTTCTGTTGGGGTATGGTTACAAAAAACGTGCCCCAACAATCCTCCCCCTGCCAAGTAATGGACAAATGCGTTTGTGCTATTCATTATTCATCTGCCTTTCATCAGTTACTATGAAAGCAGGCCCATTTCTAGCCAAATGCATTTTCCATTACTAGGTGAAGCCAGGTGTACCGAAACCTATAGGGAAGATAAGGCTAGTCAAAACGATGGTATGCCATTCTAGATGTTTATTATTCCGAACATTAGTGGGCATTGCGCATCCTGGCAAAGGGGTTTTCATGTGTTATTATTCTGTCAGCACACTGTTATCAAAATAGGTTATGGGGGACAGTCATATCATATGTATGGAAGTAAGCAAGGTCATCTGTCTTACCATTCATGGGTATATATACCACCCTTCCACTTTCTTCTTTGGCCTTGAGGAGTAGACCCTCCTTGTGGTAAGTCCTCTCAACCCCATCCTTGCCTCTTGTGGTGCTGGATTCATTGCTACCTTCTTTCTGCTAACAATACAGTTAGAACATTTCCCTATTACATATTATATATAAAAATTTGGGCGCCAAGGAGTCGTTTAGAAATAACTGACTAGTCCAACTCCTAAAACATGCCAGCATCTTTATTTAAGTACCAATCAAGACATTCGTGTGGTATAGTTATACATATACAATCAAAGGAAAGGATAATTATAGTTAGCTGAAAGAAATATCTTGATACATAATGATTAGCCTATGACATGATGACTTTTGCTAAATAAAAAAAAAAGGTTACAGAAAACAAATTGTGAAAGTAATTATTAAATAAGGCACGAAATATGTAATGATAAAATGAATCCTTCCATGTTATATGATGGGTATAATATATATATTGAAGAAAACACGTATCATGCAGATAGTGATTAAATATGATAAAAATCATCCCATGATAGATGATAAAGAAAACTACTACAAAATTATATATGATGACAAAATATATATACTTATACAAGTAAGGCGGATAAAAGACAATAAGGATAAAATAGATCATGCCTTAAGGGAAGAATAAGCCATGACAACATGTTAAAAAAAATCGCAACATGGCCGGTAAATATTACTAATATCATGAATATCAAAGGAAATAAAATAGTTGAAATGAATAGCATATGATTATAATATAATATATATGATATAAAATAATAACATATTCAATTAGAAAATGAAAACACATTATATATATTTGTGCGCTGAAGGTTCAAGGTTTAGTATCTCAGTTAAGTTTTTCAATCTTATTCAGTCTGGAATCACGAGTTGGTCACTGGGTAATATTCGTCTATCCCGATCCTACTGGAGGGTGTGTTTTCTCTTATGTGTTAGATTCCTCTGTTACAATACTCTCAACTCAGATGGGTACGTCATTTAGAATCTTGGTCAAATGGAATATATCCCAGACCTCTATTAAACTACACAGTCCATTTAAATCTAGGGTGACAACCGTATGAAGAAAGCTCTCTGTTTGACAGAGAAACTAATCAACTTCTCCCATTTTGTTTGTGACTCCGTTTACCTTGTCTCTGGGGTGTGTACAGTTCAGCTACCTCCCCCTTCCAAGAAATTCATATTACTTTCATCTACTAATATACCCTCTATTCATTGACCTGAATCCTACAAATCTACATCTTATAAATTTGAATTTTATCAATCTGAAATTTTGGTTCTTTTACAAATTCCTTCAGAATTCTACTCCCTGTATAACTGCTCTTAATTCTACTGTCCTCAATACAACACTTCTAAAACTCTGACTCATTGGCTCGTTCTGGCGTCTCGTTCGCGGTCCTTATAGTTAACTAATACTTTAAAATCTTATCCTATCATGAAACGAGTTTAAACTCGTTGAAGGTCCTAATAATTACTTATTTTGCCTCTCGAATCGGTCTTATACTCGAATTCATTCCAACAAAACGTATGGCAGGGCGAATCCTTTATTAGAAGAAACTTCCGCTAGCTATGGGGAATCAAACTGGTACCAAAAAAAATTCAGTAGACGGAAACACTTCGTCTAGAATAACTGGGCAATCTCTGCCTACATGCCAATCTTACAGGACCTCCCGTCTAGAACACCCTCGCTCCAGCCACGCTAAAAGCGTCGAAACTACGGTGTCAGATCGGTTACCCAAGGTCGCGCCGTTATACCCCAGGCTATACGGCATGGCAAAACAAATCCCCCATCCTGCATAAAATTCAATCTATACCTCTTCGTTCCCTCTAATGAGGGGAAGTTTTGTGGGTTTCCTGGTCTGATCATAACCTCCCACAACCTTCCAGTCTGAGAATCAAGATATGATCATTATCTACGACTCTTAAAATTCAAGTTGATATAATGAAATAGAGTAACTGATTACCCTAATAAAAGAAATCAATATTTGCACTCCTCTAAAAGGAGACCTAACAAAGTGGAGCGAATATTTTCCTAACAATAGATAGAGTTGTAGTTGTCCTGTTTGAGGCTTCTCGGTCCTAACAAAATTCGAAATAAAAAGTAAAATAAAATTAAAATCGATCCTATTAAAGTCCTTTAACCCTATTCTAATGTATTTTGGGCTCACAATATAATAGTTTTTAACCTTTTTCTACATTCATTGCACCAATTCATTCATACACCCTCCCCCCTATCATTCGCGGTACGCATACAAACTAAGGTTGAAAGCTGCTACAAAGGCCAAAATACTCATTTATCTATATCAATAGATCCTAACAAATGATAACATCTTTCAGGACACAATGTGAAATCAAATAAAATAATAAAATTAAAACAAGTTGGGAACTAAAGCCCTAGGTTACTCAAAAGAAAATGCCTCTGTACAAGCTCTATATATACTAATACTTTATACTCGATAAATGATTGTTAACAATAATTGTTAACAATTCTAAATAATCTGGAAGCTAACCTACCAAAAAAAAATCAGTGTAACTTCAAAAACTGCCCTTGCCTCGACACTAAGCGACTTTTCACGACAATTCTATAAAGACATACACAAATATAAGGGCGAATAAAGAACCATTAAACGTGACACCTCATAAAAGCGGATTGAGTCATTCCCCTAGCCACCGTGGGTGAAGTCACTTTCTTCTTACTTCCTCGTGCGTCTGCCCCCTTTGCAGTAGTCCGACCTCAGCACTCTATTGAAAGATGGATTTATAGGGTTTATGATTCACTGCCCAACACTAACATTCTCAAGTGCTTTCCAAGGATCAACTACAGTCTGGGCCTACTTAACTTCTACCCCTGGCTTAGGGTCCCTATACTTCACAACTTTACTCTGAAAGATTGACCTTTCATGTCCTCATTAGAAACCTATTTCAAAGCTACTACCTGAAGGCCAGGGATTATAGGGTTTCTGAATTACCCAACACAAGCCATAGGATGCCTATTAGGTTTGTTGTTTTAGACATAGCCCCCCCTCTAAGTTGTGATTTCCTACACCTTCCTTCACCTATTACTCCTGGTAATAACTAAAATTTCAGATTTACACTAAATAGTTAATTCACAATGGTATACATTATTCTCATTGGTCTTCGAAACTCGGGTTTTAACAAGAAATAGTTTGTATTAAAAAAAAAGGAATCCTAATGAAGCTCTACTTTAAAAAAAAAAGGTTTAAAAAAAAAAAAAAAAGGCTGAAATCTCTAAACTTCTCATTCTATCGAGCTGATTCTCCGTACACACTCCAAAATCCTAGTTAGAGGCGACAGTCTAAGCAGAATTTACACTGTGTGGGCCTTTTTACCCTTGTAGACCTGCGTAAAGTTAAACTGTTCACACTAACTCTGTCAACTTCCCCTCGTCTCATTACTTCTGAGTTCGCTCTGGTTGTCACCCCTTGTGGAACCACTACATTAACAGACCTATTAGGGAGATAAGCTGGACCTGTAAGATGAATCCAATGATCTTCATCACTGGAACTTTGACTTGAATTACCATCACTAGTCTCCTCCTCCTCTGTGGGGAAAATCCTAATTGGTATATGGTATTGTTTTAACCTATCTATATGGTATTTATCCAAATTCCCAGTTTCTAGATTCTTCAAGAGATATACAGTATCACCAGCTCTTTTTAGTACCTCATATGGACCCCCATACCTTGGCTCAAATTTGTGACGCCCCTTCGTCTCATGCATTCTCTCCACTATGACTAAATCCCCATTATTAAAAGTTCTCAGCCTTTTGTTCTCAAACTTAGTCCTAGCTTCTTCCTGTTCACTCAAGTAGGTTTGCCTTACCACCTCTCTTATCTTCTCGACCTCCTCTGTTAGTTCCCGCTCGTAGAAGGCTGCCGTTTGAGCAATCAAATCTTCGCTTACAGGACTTTGTCCCGCTTCCTGAAAGGGTTGTGGGAGCCTCAGCTCATGTAAATAGTAACTCTTATACTATATCTAAAATCTCTCATATAACTTATTAAATAAAACGGTGTAAAATGGTGTTCTATACAAGGATAAGGTTGTGACAATTTTCTCTAAATGACACACTAATATTAAAACAAATTGTGAAGATCTTTAAAGGTGGCAACAAACACTACAGTAAGGTTGTGAGACGGTATTCTGCACAAAGACAAGGTTGAGACAAATAACACACAAACCCTGAAACATGGTGTTAAAGCTCCTTTCAACACTTAGCACTAGAACACATGTTTAAAAAAAAAAAAAACTGCAAACTGTTTAAAGTTCACCATAACACTAAGACCTATTTGCTATTTAATATATAACCTAATATTGTAATTAATAAAGACCTATCTATATTAAATAGTGTATACAATCGCTGAAACTTATGTAAATCAGCTTACACAAACCCCCAGTGCATAATATGTCTTATTTTAAAAGAAATAGTTCTATCGAGGCGATATTGCGGTCGACAGCTACGCTTTATACATTAAATGTACTTTCTTCTATCAACCTTTATCTACTATTTACAAAACTCTTTATCCAACCCTTTCCAATTCTTTCTCTTTCAACATCTTTCTGCATCTCTCTATCTCTTTCTCATCAACATTAAACGCTTTCTCACTCTTTTTATCACTTTCAACACCTCTTTCATCACCTCTCTCTCATCTCTCTTCCATCATTTTCTACACATTTCACTGCCTTTTCATCCCTCTGGTGTTTCCTCGAAACCCGTCATCGGGATCTGGATCCCGATCTATTATCACTCTTAATTTTGAACTACTCTATTCCAACAGCCTATGACCTTTAAGCTTTATAACTCCATATACACTCGACGGGGTAGTTACCTTGTTAAGAAAACCTATAATGTCATAGATCATTTAGAGAGAGAACATAACAAAATTGTGCGAATAGTCTGTTTCAACTACTGATTGTAAGCCTATTAAACTCGTTCTCTTTAGGTTGGCTCGCTCATTAATCTTCAATCTACGTTCAATAGTCATATTGAGTTCTCATGGATGCTAGATGTAAACTGTATCAAAATAGTGTAGTTTTCTAGTTTCCGAATTATATGACAGTTAGAAAAAAAAAGAAACAAACATTCTGGAAATATCTCGCACTGGCTACTATAAAAAAAATTGAATGGGGTACAGCTCTGATCTTACAGGATACCTCATGGCTCATAGAATTGAATCGCTCATTTCTCACTAAAATATTCACACAGGGTATGGAGGTCTCCAGCGGTTCTATAGCTATTGGTCAACTAAATTAATTAATGGCAGGAATTGAAGTTAGTTTAAATGCTCATGTGCTGTTTTTGTCATGCGTCTTTATGTCATCTGCACAGGAAAGTGTCGCCTCAAGGACCTAATTCTGGGACTAACATCCGCTGCACATTTCAGGAAGGAGTGGTCGTCCATACAATAGCAAGATATCATTTTGCTGCCAATGTACAATGTTGAGCATTTTCCATGTCGTCATTTTGTCGATCCCCAATCTTCTAGGGTGTTTCTTTAAGCATTTCACGATGTCATTTAATGCTTCATGCGATCCCGCCCGGCATTCAATAAGTAAGTATTTGATCGTACCACCTCCAGGAGACCATCCCATTGCGGCCGAATCATTTCCACCCAACTTATAACGCCGTCCATATCGCGTAATTGAAATTAGTGTAAAACTCAAAGAATAAGACCTTAATCTCTTAATTCTTTACTAATTTCAGTTGGCTCAACATAAATCTTCTCAATTATTAATTTAGTACAGTGGCGTGACATGTCACACTTCTTCTAGTTCTTTCGCAAGCTCGATTAATCCCAGTGGAAACCCGTCCAGGCGTCAATCCCGTGCTAACCCGTCATGCATGACTTCAAATTTGGAAATTATTAGACCTGAATATTTGCAGTGGCATCTGCTTCCACTGAAAGTATTTAAGACACAAGGCTGCCTCTTTAAATCACTGTCTTTACTCCCACATGCCTGTGTAAACTTTAACCATGACTTTATCAATTCTCAAAATTCTGCCTATCGAGTATCCTGAGAATCAATGTTCTTCTTGTCTACGGCGGATTATCACAGTAATTGTTCCCTAGAGTTATCTGCGTCGAGTGGTCAGTCTGTACTACTAATTCTCCACTCTAACTCTAGGACTCTTCTATCTACTCGGGCTGTTCAAAAATTTTCAAGACAGTTGTTCAAATCCCCAATGATAATCTGCTAAATTTCGATAATTATTGGAATTCTCATTAAACAGAATAACTACACCTTTCTGACACAGAAATATCCAGCATCAAGATATAGCGCACCGTCCAATTTCTTTATTTCAAGACGGTGTCAAATTACAACTGAAGGAACATACTAAGCATATAACTGGTTTAAATTTCATGTAATCTCATCATGCCTTCTGCTGGCAAATATTTACTGTAAAATTCAATACTATCAAGATGGTTTTATTTGTCTTCATCCAAAAAAAAATGTTTCAGAAATAGAATCTTGGAAATCTCTACTTGAGGCAAAAAAAATGCACATTTATCAATTTAAGATAACCTTCCCTTGTCAGAGTGTATACAGCTGCCAAGCCAAAATACGCAGGGGAGACAGGAAGGAGAGTCAGCAATAGAATATATGAACATAGACGCAACGTTATTAATCAAGACAATAGGTCTCTAATTTTCCAATACTGCAAAGGAACAGGTCACACTTTCGCATTAGGAGAACCTAGAATACATTACAATAACATAAACAGCAAATATCAAAGGCTTATAATTGATTCTCTATTATTCAGAAAATACAATAGCATTAATAGAAATAGATTTGCCCGAAACATATAACACAATATATCCTAGTACCAGCTAATAATATCAACAATATTATAAGTAACTTATATGTAATAGCCAATAACTATTATAAAACTACTTAAATAATAGAATTTCTAACCTATAAGATAATTCATAGAATATAGCAAACAATAGTAGAATATGTGTAATACCTTAATCAAAAAAAAATATGTCTTAAGAAAAACAAATAATATGCAAAACTTTCTAATGTATATATATATATATGTGCATAGAATCATAATAGTTTTAGCATCAGGCGACGTTATATTTTCTTGATATATTGTATATGTTTCTCCTGTAGAAGGGCGGACAAGCTCGAAAGCTCGAGAAGACCAGAATAAAAGATACTCATCCCCATAGACGTTTTTACTTTGATGTCAGAAATCAATGATAATATTAAGGTTTTGCCACAAACAATGTGAATCGTAAAAGACAGCGGCGAGAGATGCGGTATACACCGCCTCAACATAACTTTCATTGCCTGATAAAATGCCCGTGAAACGGAAAGCATAAATTAAAATTCACGATTTATAATAGACTGTTAATCTCAGGATGCGTGGACTACTTCACCAATACTTAAAAATAGTATGGCTTTTCATTAGGTATATATTTCTAAAGTATAGGGGATGAAACATATACTAAATTCGAGCCCCGCGGCGGGCGACATTGATGTGTTCCCTGGTTTGGATAGATGAAAAGGGAGGATACACGATGTGACTTAGTAAAGTTTCCTTACTTAAGTATATATAATTATATAGCAATTTAGGCCAACAACCCCATGTATATAACCCGCAGCAAGACCTTAATGTTGTATAATGGTAAATATGATGGAATAACGCACTGAAACACATAAAAGTACAAACATCACTAAAACCTGACAGATAATTACCCTCAAAGTAGCCCTAATAAAGTCGTAATTTTGTAACTGTTGCTGTGTCAATATATCACAGCAAAGATATAGTACACAACTCTATTTCAACAGAGTCGGTTGTTCTATAATTTGTACACTTTGTGAAATTAAGGTGTGGGGGGTAGTACCATAAGGCAAATTATGTATGAAATAGGTAACAGAGGAAACAAGAAAATTTTTCTAGATATTTATTTAAATATTTTAAAATTTGGGAACATGTCTATACTGACGAGATATGCTATTTACATAGTAAAATTTTAGATAGAGGTGACCTGAAGTTACTTTATAGCCCTTTAGGGCCCATGCGAAATCTAGGTTGTCTACTACACAAAAGGGGGGGGGAACCTAGATCTCCATCTATTCTAGCGGGACAAAATATACGAACCCTAACACTCCTTTTAAGTCACTTAAAGCCCTTTAGGGCCCATTCAGAATCTAAATAGATTAGCTTCTGTTCGAAAAAAAAAGAAAAAAAAAAGAGGGGGGCTAAGCCATAATGGCAAGGGGCTTACCTTCTCTCGAAAGCGGCGGCAAGGTCTGGTCTCCTCTACGTCTCAGGCCCGTCTAAAAATCGTCCTTCTCACTGAGCGACTCCGATCGAATCCTGCCTTTTGGCAAAGAACCTTCTTTTATATCATCTCATTCTCCATTTTCATTCGCCGAAAGAAACACCAATCAAAATGGCCAACGGCTCCAGTATCAATTTCATAGACGCCCCAGGCCTCTCCCCTTCAAAATAGAACATATAGTATTACCAAAACAAAAAAATCTAAAGAGGGAAACAACTACAGCGATCGTGTAAAATTTCAGACGCCAGCCCCCCCTCTCTCCACATGGGTTGGAATACAATCCTCCCTTTTTCTCGGGATGGTATATATATCGCCCCCCCCGTCTTGGCTAAAATTGACCCAGGCCCTTTTTACCTGGACTGTAATGTGATGCTTTCCTTTCTCTGGAAGGATATTTTATAAGGTTCAGTCTTTAGAGATCTTCCTTCTCCATTTTTCTCTTTTTTTTTTTTTTCTGGTCACCTTTACCTAAATTTTTGGTGAGGGGAATATATGTACATATGAAACAACAGTTTCCAGCTCGGATGTCTCTGGATGTCTTCTTCTTTACCAGGCATCACCTTTCGGCATGGAAGTCTGGTGTCATCAATTGTCTAGGTTTCTGGGCAAAAAGATGGTCTGTAAGTCTATGTGGGAGGGAAGCCATGTATCCATTTGATTTGATTATACATACGCCTTCTGTTGGGGTATGGTTACAAAAAACGTGCCCCAACACCTGTAAAGAACAACACCTAATTTCAGATCCAAATTGTCCTTTAAGGAGAAGTGTCTTCTTACCAGAGAGTTGTTAAATCGTAAAAATGGCAATTTTACAAATTAAAACTGTCCTTGTAGAGAGGTGTCTGCTAAAGGGAGGTTCTACTGTATTTAAAATGTGACCAAAATTAATCATGAAAAAAAAAATGAAATAAAAATATTTCTGTATTATACATTCATATCGGTGGAAGGATGGTCTAAACCGTTGGTTTTCGACCGCTACGACCCGGGTTCGATTCCCGCATTGGACACCTTTTTCTGTAAAAAAAAAATGCTCCAATGGCCCCCGATTCTTGCAAAAATCCAACCCCACCAGCGAGTACAAGTAACCAAACGGGGCTCTGGCATATTTGTAAGTGAAAAGTCGAACTGCTTTTCACATGTGTAGACATGTGGATGCACTTACAGTAAAAGCAGTCGACTTCTTCTACCCACCATAATTATCATGGCAGTGTACACTGGCGTGTACTAAGCAAAAAAAAAAAAAAAAAAAAATGGTACAGCACAGTATAAAGAAGAGACTTGACATCCCAGAAAATCAAAGGTAGGAGATCAATACAGAAACCTCGCATGAAGCCAATCACTGACAGCTGTCACTGGGAGCTCCAGTAAGCTGTCACTGTCCCCACAGGACTCTCCGTGGTGAGTAGCTCTCCTTATATGCAAATATAACTTTTTCTGTAGAACGACCTTTGACAAATTTTACCGCAAATGTTTATTTTGAACAAAAATTCCTAATTTATTTTAAGGAGAAATAACGACTATTTATAAGGGATTTTCATCCCTGGGCATTTTTATTTTTCCGTTTATCATTACTCAACACAATTCATCCTTTCATACTTCATCCTTAAGGATAGAAGTACACCCATACCTCGCTTTGCGTCGGGGTTACGTTCCACGACGCAAATTGAAACGACGCAAAGTGAAAATATGTGAAGGCGCAATCAAAAACAAAGGTGTTGCCATATTATAGGGAAAAAAAATTAAAGACTCGAATCCAAAACAACGCAACTTCGAAAATCTAACGACGCACAGTGAAAATCAGTAAAAATTAAGCAGCGACGCAACTTCGAAAAAAAAAAACGAAACGACGCAAAGCGAGGTATTGGTGTAGTCGTTATTTCTCCTTAAAATAAATTACGAATTTTCGTTCAAAAGAAACATTAACGGTAAAAATTGTCAAACGTTGTTCTACAATCATAAGCCGCATTATATTGTATTATAATTTTTCTCGTTAGGTACACTTCATCTATAATAAAACCTTTAATTGTTATAACAACGTATTTTATAACACCAAATCCCAGTACAATATCACATTTGTACTATGTTTTCACATTGTGTCGCGGTCTCACGTAATTCTGGCCTTAACTACCTGTTTCATGATTTTTCAGGATACCTGAATGACCAGTTTTTTTGGTCGTTGAGGTACAGCTTGCCCCACGCTGACGAGGGCCAACAGCCCGAAAAGCGTCCGTGGTTAGCTTTTCTTGATTAATCAAGAATGGGTATTTGGCCAATTCTGGAATAATTAAAAAATCAACGAGAATAGTTGATATTTATTCCGATAAATGGCGCAAGCCATCAGCAACTTTTCAGTTGCACGAAAAGGAGATGTCCTTTTTTATTCTTTCTTTTTAACGTTTATTGTGTGTCCTTTGACGTTTCGGCGACCCACTGTTGACTCCTTTAAAAAAAAGGTAGAAAGCTTCATAAGGTAACAAGATCAAATCTAAATAAATAAATAGTGTGACGTTTCAGTAGCAGCTTTGTTACCATCATCAGACAAAAGTATTGAATGAGGTTGGAATGGTTATTCAGTACTTTTGGTTGCAATATTACAGAGTAACAATGGCTATAGATGAGCTTGTGTTTGAAAAGGAACTTGTATGTATATAATGTTTTATTGTTTTCACATAAAAACATATACCAAGATTTGTTTTGTATAATTGCTATTAATAATAAATAATATGTAAAATTGGTTACGTACTTCTTACTTACTTTAATTACATAACACTTTTATCTGATGATGGTAACAACGCTGTTACTGAAATGTCACATACACCTTCGATTTCCGACCGCTACGACCCTGGATCGAACCCTGCATTGGACACTTTTTTTATGAATAAAATATTTGCTCCAATGGACCCCGATTCTTGAAAAATTCCAACTCCACCATTGAATGCAAATAACCAAACGGGGCTCTGACACCTTTTTAAGTGCAAAAAAAAACCTGCTCTCTTTTTCTACATGTGTAAATATGTGGTGCATTTGCAGTAAAAGCTATCACTGCTATATCCACCATGGTTATCATGGCCTTTATAATATGTACTAGAGATAATAAATGATAAGGTATACAATTTGGATTATAGATCTTCTTCTTCTTGCTTATCCCTAGTACACGTGGTACAGACCATGATAATCATGGTGGGTAGTTAGCGACTGCTTTTACTGTAAGTGCACCACATGTCTATACATGTGAAAAGCAGTTCGACTTTGCACTTACAAATGTGCCAGAGCCCCGTTTGGTTACTTGCACTCGCTGGTGGGGTTGGACTTTTGCAAGAATCGGGGGCCATTGGAGCATTTTTTTTTCTTTAAACAGAAAAAAAAGTGTCCAATGCGGGATTCGAACCCGGGTCGTAGTGGTCGAAAACCAACGGTTTAGACCATCCTTCCATCGACCCCCCTGGATTATAGATTATAAACATAAGGCATAAAGACCACATTTAAATTGATAAATTATGTAAGAGATTTTTTTTTGTAACAGAATTTTTATAAAATATAAAATATATATAAAGTCTTGATTCGTGACTTCCACCACGGGAAAGACTCCGCCACCGATGGACTGCGAGAGTTCACAGAGTGGGCAGGTCGATGTGATGGCTGGTGTTACCCAACTCAAGACCAAGATGGTACTTGTAGATGGTAGCCTCACTTGTCATCGCCTCGGAATGGAGAGAGAAATAAATGGCCTTTGTCTAATTGTTGTTGTTGTCATGTCCAATGAAGAGCCTCAGATGTCTCCATGCATCTCTAACATAGCAGTCGCAATGTCCTCTATTTTCATTGGAAAATGGGTGCCTTTACCACGTTAGTCACCTTGGAAACGAACCAGAATTTGATCGAATATTCCAAGGGTCCAGGGGGGACCGCAGGGAGGTGTGGTCGGACTTCTCCCCCCCCCCTGTGTCTAATTATGTAATGTATTTTAATGAGACACTCACATCTGTTCTCTTCACTTCTTCATTTGTGACTTGTGAAGTCCATAGCATTTTCAGCCAACGTCTTTTGTCCTTAAAGTTGGAAACAGCATCTAAATATGGATGAGAGCTATTACAGTAGAACCTCTATGAGAGGTCACCTCTCTACAAAGGACAATTTTCATAATCAAAATTATCATTTTTACTAATTAACTGTTTTCCAGTAAGAGGACATTTCTCTCTAAAGGACACTTTGATTCTGTAACTAAGTGTTGTATTGTTTGCATCACTGAAAGAAATAGTGAAATAGAAGAAAACGAGGTTTTATCCTTCTTTTATATAAAACTAAAAAGAACCTACAATAGTATATATAAAAGGACGTACCTGGATCTGTAAAGAAAAAAAAATCAATTTTTTCTCAAAGTTTTTTGAGAGATTGCTTCCTCTTTTTATAAATTTATTACACAGTGTTTATTGATATTATTGATAAAGAGGGAGAAAACTCTCGAATTATTTTGAGAAAATTAATATTTTTTTTTTCTTTACAGATCCAGGTACGTCTTTTTATATTCACTTAATTGATGGATCGCCTTTTGACTTAAACTAGAATAGTATGTTGTTAGAGTACATCAAGTGTCGAGTTTGACTTTTGGTGATGATATGGACAAATATTCTTTAATTTGGTCTGATTTGGACCATATAGTTTTCAGCAAGGCTTGATATAGAAGTGGTTACCCAGTGAATTCTTCCGTCTATGACAGGGGTCGGGAAACTGTCGAGCCACATGCGGCTCTTCGGATGTGAAGTTGCAGCCCTTTATATAGTTCCATATGTAAATATTATTTATGCGAGTACTATTTATTGTTGGCAAGAAAAAATCTTGTGGCTCTTTAATAACTTTACAAAATTTCAAAATTATTAAATTGTAATTTTTGACTTTTCCGACTCAAAAGTTTGCCGACCCCTATGATGTTAGTCAAATATATTTGGTTCTTCTGCCTTTGGGATGATTTCTCCCCTACACACTGGTGGTATATATGCAAATATAGGGCTTTATAATCTTATTGGTATATATACCTATTTTATACCATACCTATACCTCATATTAGGCACGTAAAGGCGCCTCTTTTTTTAATAAAAGCATAAAAATACTCTAAATCCACTCAACTTTTGAAGACAAGATTCTTCTCGACAAATTCTTCGACATTATCATCAAACATGTTCCGAACATGAACTCCCCAAATGGCAGGGATCTGTCTAGATTCAAGGCGGCTTTAAGCTCTTGATCCGGACGTGCCCTCGGAGAGGGCTACGTCGATTGTATATATCTCTCTTCATTCCTACCATTATTATTACCTTATAACTCCCTTTGAGTGTAAAGAGTGACGAGATGTCAATAAAGTTGTTTAATTGTCAATTGTCACTCAACTTTTGATATTGTCTAATTTTAGTGAATTAAATAAATATATTTAATATATTTATTTAAAAGGAAGAGATGTCTGCCTTTTTTGCAATGAATATAATCATCTCGAATTTCTACAAAAGCCTGCAATATATAAATAGTTACAAAAACGGCTCACAGATGGCACCACTTACCTTACGTACCTATTGAGCTGAACTATATTTTACCTAATTATTACTAAGATATCGAAATATAGAAAATTTATTTATCATATTAGGGTTAAGAAGGTAAAACTGGACACTGCGATTATCGTTTGGTTTTTTATTTTTAAATATTCATCTCGACACTCTTTTTTTAATAGTTCGGCTGCTCTATATGGTAGGTGCCAAAGATGGCAGCTTTCACACACAAATTTACCGTAACTCGTATAATTTTCAGAAATTTTTGGAGTCCCATTTGGGGCTCCTATTTAAATAAAAAGAAGAGAATAATTCACCTATTTTCTAAAATTGCTAGAAAATGGTATTTATGAGCCTAAAAAAGACATAAAAGAGTCAGTGGACGAGTGGGTAACACCCTCAATTCCCGACAGTCATGAACCGGGATTGAATCCCGCGTTAACATTTTGTTTAATATGTGAATAACCTTCACATTTTATTCATTGTTACAAATATCATAAACTAGGTTGTTCTTTTGGTGTCTGACATACTATGTTACCGTGTCTGACACCATGATATCGTGTAAGAAGCACGTATCTGACACACCATGGTATCGTGTAGAACCCTGTGTCTGACACCATGGTATCGTGTAAGAACCCTGTGTCTGACACCATGGTATCGTGCAGAAACCATGTCCCTGCCACGGAACGCCAGCGTCGTGGCCAATGTCCCGGACAGCATGCTGCATATGGTCCACGAGCATTGGTACCGCTTCCCGCCACTGAATCCCATGTGGCACAGTATCCTGGGCGTGGCCATGATTCTTCTAGGCTTCGTGAGCATCTTCGGCAACGGCATGGTGATCTTCCTCATGACGGCGACCAAGAACCTCCGCACTCCGACCAACATTCTGATTGTCAACCTCGCCATTTCGGACTTCTGCATGATGGCTTTCATGATGCCCACCATGACGGCCAACTGTTTCGCTGAAACTTGGGTCCTGGGACCGTTCATGTGTGAACTCTACGGTATGGTGGGGTCACTCTTCGGCTGTGGGTCTATCTGGACCATGGTGATGATCTCCCTGGACCGTTACAATGTCATAGTCAGGGGCATGGCTGCTCCGCCTCTCACCCACAAGAAGGCATTCCTGATGGTCGGCTTTGTGTGGGGATGGTCGTTCATCTGGACCTTGCTACCCATGCTGGGGTGGAGTAGGTGAGTGATCTGGACTCCTTCCTTGGACTTCTTAAACACGCAATCGTTCTTAGACGATCTAAAAAGGTTGTTTTCGCCAATAAAATCGATAAAAAATAACCTTTCGTAATGACCACCCATTCTTGAACAAGTCCAATCCATCAGCAAGTGCTAGCAATACTAAAAACACAAAACCAATATACAACAGAAATATACCATAAACCAAACTCCACTCCAGATTATATACACTTTTCCTCTTATTGCCCCCTCAGTCACAAGATCAACACTGTAAAAACCCTCTCAAAACGAATATATACACATTGTTCCACCCAACTCTCAAAAGATACAGAAACCCAATTTTTGATCAATAAACTCACTTCTAGTGGTTATCCGAAAAACTTTATATTAAGACATTTCCATAATCCCTCTCTTATAAGAAATAACCATGTTTATAAATCAATATGTATATTTCCCTATTCCCATAGTAGTACCAATATAGCCAGAATTTTAAGCAAACACGGTATAAGAACATATTATGAAAGCAACCCGAGTATAGCAACCAAAATAAGAAACCCCATTACAAGAAACAGTATTCCTATAACAAAACTATACAATAGCAAAGCCGTATATTCCATACCATGCAACCAATGTAATAATGTATATGTAGGTGAAACAGGTAGACATATAAAAGACAGAATAGACGAACATAGAAGAAATATTAAAAACAAAGACCCCAAATCTCTAATAGTACAACATATCAGAAACACAGATCACGATTTCAACCTAGCAAACCCTAATATTCATTATACAAACATAAATAGTAAATACAAAAGATTAATACTGGAAGCACTAATTTCAACAAAATATAATAGCATAAATAGACACATAGATATTCCAGAGACATATGATAGGCTGGTCCAAAAACTAAAATAGAATTATCCGATTTCTCTTAACCACACCACTTAAAATTTTGCATATAATAATATGAACCAATTGTCTAATTTACATAGCAATAATTTTTCTTAAATAATAAAATATAAAACTTCATAAATAATCCTAAATATGCAAAAAATAGCTTATATATATGTATAGATTAATATATGGCATATACTGGATATAAATTGTTAATCGGCTAGTATTTCTAGAGGCAACGCGCCTCTCTTTATCAGGGCTTTTCTTTGATTTGAACTAAATCACGCGGGCATGTGATCCACTCACGCTATGCAAGACCAAAGCGAGAAACCATTTAAATAAAATATATAGAACTGTAAATACATGATTAATTGAAATTGTAACTATTATTCCTGTAGAAGGGCAGCTTGCGCCCGAAAGCTCGAATTAATTTTCCAAATAAAGAAACTCATCCTTTTTGAATCTATTCATTATTATAAGTGCTAGCAATGTTGAAATCACGGTCATCTTGCCAACATAACGTTCACATTGCTTCCTGAACGTTAATTTTGAAGAAAGAAATAGAAGAGGGGCTCAAGAAGCCTATAATAAAATAATTGCTTTCCTAATTAACTTTATACAACAATGGGGAATGAATGAGTGTCATTAATTTATACAAAGATAAACGAAGATCACACACACAGAAGCATGGTTACCTCAGTTAAGGGAGTAGCACCCGGGAAGTTGAGATGGGACAAAGGATAAGTCTTGGGATAGCTGGTCAATAGGACAGCATGACGACCTAACTACATGACTCCTGATATTTCTCTGATTTCTGGTCTCAGAAGGAACCATTAGAGTAGGAAGTCTTACTTTAACATTGTCTCTTGTTATGATGTACCAGCGCGCCATCTGTTATGAAAATTCGAAACTATTTTAGACACGTATGATTCTTTTTGAAATTAAACAATTTCTACTGCCCTTATTGCAATGGAAAAATTAATGGGAGGGCCTGACTCATCAGTGGTGAACCCTCTCAGTGGTTTCGCCAGTTTAATCTACCATACTGCTGTTATATTGCATTTTTTCGATCTTCCTTTTATAGTGATACTGTTGCTAGACTCTTGGAATTGTCTCTTGTGCCGTGTTGCCAGAAGAACGTGTATGTGACAGGTATGTCCCCGAGGGCAACATGACTAGCTGCACCGTGGATTACCTCACTCAGGAGTGGTGGTCCAAGAGTTACGTGATCGTGTATGCCCTGGCCGTGTACTTCACGCCGCTGTTCACCATGGCGTACTGCTACTGGCACATCGTCCGTGCAGTCGCCAGCCACGAGCGCCAGCTGCGAGAACAGGCGCGCAAGATGAAGGTGGCCTCTCTACGTGCCAATGTCCAGCACCAGAAAGCCAGCGCTGAAGTCAAACTGGCTAAGGTGAACTTTATAAACCCATGAGCTCTATGTGCAATTACTTCATAGAACAATGGAAGTAATAACACCTAGGTAACCCCTGGAGTATATCCATACATCGCCAACTACCCAGCTATCCTACGGTTTAGGAGTCTATCTTGGTAGCCTTAGTGAACCAGTTCACCAAGTGTTTCCAGGCCTGTAACAATAGCGGACACCTACACTCATGGACAAAACTTAAGGAAGTGGAAAGTTTTTGCTGTCGCAGATCATCCTTTTTTTTTTTGGAAGGAGACAGAGACAATTTTGTTCACACTTGGTTATCTCGTGTGTCTTTAATAAAGGTCACTGTAATATCTTTATTGTCTGAATCCCAATATACACAAGTACATGTGAGTACATGCTAGAAGGTATAACTTCCTTAAGTTTTGTCCATGAGTGTATTGTCTGAATCCCGATATACATGCTAGAAGGTATAACTTCCTTAAGTATTGTCCATGAGTGTATTGTCTGAATCCCGATATACATGCTAGAAGGTACAACTTCCTTAAGTTTTGTCCATGAGTGTATTGTCTGAATCCCGATATACATGGTAAAAGGTGCAACTTCCTTAAGTTTTGTACATGAGTGTATTGTCTGAATCCCGATATACATGTTAGAAGGTACAACTTCCTTAAGTTTTGTCCATGAGTGTATTGTCTGAATCCCAATATACACAAGTACATGTAAATATATGCTAGAAGGTACAACTTCCTTAAATTTTGTCTATGAATGTATAGTCCATGATAGTCCAGTTCCCACGGATGGCGGTGTGTTCAGGTGGCTTTAATGACAGTCGGACTATGGTTCATGGCCTGGACTCCCTATCTCACTATCGCATGGTCCGGGATTTTCTCCTCAGGCTCTGGACTCACCCCGCTGGCGACAATCTGGGGCTCGGTGTTCGCCAAGGCCAATGCTTGCTACAACCCGGTGGTGTATGGCATCAGTCACCCGCGGTACCGTGCCGCCTTGCTGCGTCGTTTCCCCGGACTGGCCTGCGCCGCCCCGGAGCCCGCGGACCTAGCCGAGACCCGGTCTGAGGTGTCAGCAATCACCACTGTAGCGGAGTCCAAGACCTGATCCATTGTTGTTATATTTACAGTACTTTTTTTTTTCTATTTACCCCTGCTAGATCTACTCCTAGGATTTGTGCCTATTATATCTAAGCTGTTAGTAACGTGAAAGAATAATGTTTACTACCCTTAGAGTTTATAGCAACAACAGAAAGTTTTATTAAGACCTTTTAGTCAGATTCTCCAAGCAGAAATGTAGGGTACATAAGGAATAACAGTAATAGTACAAGTAATAGGCAATGCTATTTACAGTGTATCAAATAAAGGGAAAAAAGAAAGGAACGGCTTGGTATAAACTTATATACAAACAACCGAGAACAAGCAATTCCTTTTCTTAAAGAACAATAATTAGAAGATATTGACAGAAATATACATACATGGAGTTTCTAACACATCCCTAATTAATATGAAGCATCAGCTCGCCATTTGTTATTTAAAAAATTGAAACTATTTTGAACGCGTATGATTCTTTTTGAAATAAAGCAATTTTCTACTGCCCTTAATGCAATGATCAAATAATGAAAGGGCCTGGCTAATCAGTGGTAAATCCTCTCAGAGATTTCGCCAGTTTAAAATACCGAAAACGCTGGGAGAGTTCACCTTTGATAATCGACACAGTTAGCCAGATGGAAATCTGGTCACCTGCGCCCTCTAGTCTATAAAGAGGGAGCTAAAAGCTTCCCCATGTGCACTAGGTGCAAAACCGAAGAGGCCACTACCCAACATATACTAAATTGTATTGGAAAGGACAAATGATCCCTGTACAGAGAACTAAGAAGAGTTCTTGAGCTTCTTTATGAGCACGACCTCCAAGATCTTGTCTAATTTAGACTAAAAGGATAAGTAAAAAAAAAAAACTTTGATAAGCCAGGTCCTCCCATTATTTGATCATTGCAGTAAGGTCAGTAGAAATTTGATTTATTTTAAAAAGAATCATACGCGTTCCGAGCAGTTTCAATTCCTTACATCCCTAATTACATGATAGAAAGTTTCTAAGAAAAGATAAAAGCTGGCGGCGAATAAGTTTCTTTATTGTAAAGGTAAAAGCTTGGAAAGTTTTCGGATAATAACCTCCTTCAACAGGCTGAATACTTATTCAATACGAATTCGTATTACAGCCTGTTGAAATACGTTATTGTCCTAAACCTCTCGTCAACCCTATATCTCTTCAATATAGATACTCTTCTTGCCGTTAGCTTTTTTTTTTATCTTTTTAGAAATGTTATCTGGCGAGATTTCCCTATTACGAAAGAAAGTATATGATCAAAGGGAAGAATGCATCTGATTGAATAGTAAAATGAGGAAATATAGAATTTTCTCTGATCGTCTAACTGAGTATTGCTGATGGTTTGTCCCATCTATCACAATAAATAACAACTAATCGTTGATTTTATAGCATAATATTTGATCAAAGATAGCTTCTTGATCAATAAAAAAGCCAGAAACACAAACGCTTCGTGTTATCCCAAGTCAGCACGGTGCAAACACATAAATGAAATAAAAAGTTGGTTCTTTAGAGGTATCTTGATTGTTACAAGCACTTGAGACAACCCTGATTCATATTATCAGACTTCTAGAGCATCTGTAATCTCTTGAACACAGTTTCTTATTTAATTATTACCGCATCGTTCTCCAACTTGGAGACAAAATTCGGATAAGCCTTATATTTTCTCGTATCTTGATTGTCTCCAGCACTTGAAACAATCCTGAATCATATTCTCAGATTTCTTGAACATCTTCAATCGCCTGAAAACATAGTTTTTTTTATCTAGTTACAGCCACATCGCTTCCCCAACTTGGAGACACAATTTGAATAAGCCTTATATTTTCTCGTGTCTTATTGTCTCCAGCACTTGAGACAATCCTGAATCATATTCTCAGATTTCTAGAATATCTTCAATCGCTTGAGAACATAGTTTTTTAAAATCCAATTACAGCCGCATCGCTTCCCCTACTTAGAAACACAATTCGGATAGGCCTTATATTTTCTCGTGTCTTGGTTATCACCAGCACCTAAAACAATTTTTAATTGACCCATATTCTAAGATTTCTAGAAGATCTACAACCTCTTGTGAGCATAGTTTCTTATCTAATTGCTACCATATCTCTCCCCTCCAACTTTTATTCCTCGTGTCTTGGTTATCACCAGCATGAGAAAAAATCTTAATTTGATCCATATTCTCAGACTCTTATAACTTCTGTAATCTCTTGAACATAGTTTCTTATCTAAATATTACCACATCGCTTTCCCAACTTAGAAACTAAATTCGGATAGACTTTATATTTCCTCGTGTCTTGATTGTCACAAACACATGACTCAATCCTAATTTGACCCATATTCTTAGACTTCTATAACACCCGCGATCTCTTGTGAATATAATTTCTTATCTAATTGCTAACGCATCGCTCCCAACTTGGAAACTAAATTCGGATAGATTTTATATTTTCTTGTGTTTTGATTATTACCAGCATGAGAAACCTAAGACTTCTAGAGCACATACAATCTCTTGAACATAGTTCTTTATCTAAATATTACCGCATCGCTCCCCCAACTTGATGACAAAACTAGGATAGACATTATATTCCCCTGTGTCTTGATTATTACCTGCATGACACAATCCTGATCTACATTCTAAGAGTTCTAGAACACCTGTAATCTAATCCTTTATTTACAGACGTCAACATAATTTCAACACCACTTGCTATCGAAAGTGTATTGAAATATCCCTCCCTCACTTGGGATCAAAATTGACACAGGAGGCATTATGTCCCCCCGTGTTATCACTACTATAACACGATCCTGATTTTACCCGTAATACCAGGTTTCTAGTGCACTTACAATTTTATCTATTGTAAAATATTTACCATAGCTTCTATAACTCTGGTTATCTAATGTATACTGCCACACATAGTCGCTCCTTACATAGGATCAAAATTGACACAGGATAGGCATTATATCTTCACGTATTTTGGTTAATACTACCATGATGCAATCCTGTTCTTACCCATATTTTCCCAGGTTTCTAGAATACCTGTAATCTATACAATATAGTATTTAACACACTTAGCTTTTATAACTCTGGTTATCTAATGTATACTGCTATAGTCGCTTCTTACATTGGATCAAAATTGGCAAAGTTAGGATAGGCATTATATCGTTGCGTGTTTTGGTTAATACCACCATGATACAATCCTGTTCTTACCCATATTTTCCCAGGTTTCTAGAATACCTGTAATCTTTACAATATACAGTATTTAACTTAGCTAATATAACCATGGTTATCTAATGTGTACTGCCATAGTCATCCCTCTTACATTGGATCAAATTGGATCGAACAAAGGGACATTCCCCTGTATCGTGATTAGAAGCCTATATAGGAGGTTTGTAATCTTGCCTGAAAATATTCCCTTGCTACTTCACCAGCTTAACCATCTGTTTGGTAAATTCGACCGATTCCTCTCGTAGGATGATATGAAAGAGAAAGAGAGAAAATAGAGATAACCTGGGCTCCTGGAGCGTAAATCTCCAACTACCCAGGCTGTACAGCTACAGTCTAGAGGAGAAGTCTAGTCATGAGGGGCAGATTGCTGAGGTGAACCAGGTAATCAGGTAGTTCCAGGCCGGCAGGGAGTCAGGAAGTAGGGGCGGGGCTGTCGGGCTGAAGTCTTGTACTCCAAGCAGAAGGGCTGTCTGTAGCCTGTGTAGCATAAAAGCTAGACAGGAGAAGAGGAGGTGATCCACAGTCTGTGACTCTTCCCGGCAGTGAGGACATGTTGGATCTCTATGCCAGAGCGCTGCCAGAACGTGGCCGGTAAGGATGGTAGTGGTAACTGATATGACATCAAAGCCGTCCCTGTACTGATGAGGGTCATAGCCTGAAACCATGGTATACTGGTTGTTGGCTTTTTGTCTGAATTTGACAAAACTGGTGTTGTGTGTGTGACTCATTATTTATCATTACTAGTAAAGTTTTTTATTAGGATGATGCATAGTGTCATCGTTCTGATGCATATTTAAAGGTAGAGGTGCCTTTTTTGGTACATAGCTAACTTTCCTGTCAATCTACCAGATTCTGGTATGTTGCAACATCCACTTTGGTTTATTTCGAACCTGGATACGCTGGCCATCGTCAGTCTATGACAGACTTTAATGAGAAGGGAAATCTAAATAATTATCCAAAAGAGATGTTCCGATTTCAGAATGTGTTTAGGTGTCAAATCTATGGCATAAGTCATAGAAGGGAAGTTTTCTAGGAGAATAATTTGGTGTATAGATGATGCTCATAGTTATTGTGTCTCTTTTAAAAGAATACACTTAGCCTCTCTGTGTTGACATCCTCCCAGGAAAACCTAATCTACGCTCATGGACAAAACTTAAGGAAGTGGAAAGTCTTTGATATCGACGGTCGTCTGTCTTTTTTTTTTTTTAAGGAGACAGAGGCTGTTCACACTTGGTTATCTCGTATGTCTTCAATAAACGTCACTGTAATATCTTTCAGAGTTATTGTCCGAATCCTTATATACATGCTTAAAAGGTACAACTTCCTTAAGTTTTTTCCATGAGTGTAATTTAGAAATTTAGTTTGAAAAGTTTGTAAAAATTAGAAAATTATATAGCAATCTGTTTCTTTATTGTGAAAATAAAAACATAGGATAACTTTCGAGTGAATGCTCTCTTCAAAGTCGGTGGATGAGAGGGTAACCCCCTCGATTCCCGACAGTCATGAACCGGGATTGAATCCCGCGTTTAAATTTTGTTTAATATGTGAATAACTTCACATATTATTCAATGTTCAATTATCATGAACTAGGTTGCTCTTGCTGAGCGGTACCTATTTATGTGAATTTGAACTTGGGAGGGAATGCTCTCTTCATACTTACCTGGCATCGGTGTCACGGAGATCAAGATTCCCGTGCCCTCAGGAGAGGCCTTTCCATTGCACTTTGGAATGGCTGACCCTGACCACTTTCCCAAATCGGGATAGCTGGGGTGCGTCATGAACCGGGATTGAATCCCGTGTTAAATTTTGTTTAATATGTGAAAAATCTCACATATTATTCATTGTTCAATTATCATGAACCAGGTTGCTCTTGCTGAGCGGTACCTATTAATGTGATTTGAACCAGAATGCTCTCTTCAACAAGGTCTATAAACATTTGAGAAACTTATATTTCTAGACTTTTTTATATTTTTTCAGTTAAATACTCTTATGTAATAAATGACAACTTGTTGCTTATGTTTGGAACCTCACATGAAATCATGGTCGTCTAATACAGTAGAACATACTCCAATGAGTGCACACCCCCACTATAGCGAGCACCTCTCTACTAAGAAAAATGATCGTTTTTTAACTACATAATTAGCTACTCTCAGGTAAGAGGACACCTCTCTCTAAATTACACTTTGACTCTGCAACTAGGTGTTGTCTTTTAGAAACTGATTCTGTACTATAGGTACTCGAGTATGTTTTAAAAGATAAACCTTTGTTATCTACCCTGCCATTTTATTCTATTGCCATTTTATGTGCCAATATATACTCTATATTATATATAACAATTGTCAGAGTAGAACTGCTATAGACAGGATGTTAAAATAACTACCAGCTTCTATTACAATTCTGTAACTTCTATACAGCGCTTGTGTTGACTCTTCCTAGAAGCCAGTCGCTTTATCTTCCTAAGCTACAAATTGCTATCTCTAAGCTTCCTTTCTATTCTATATTTCTAAGCTTATCTCGCTTCAAAATAACTAAAAATAAATTTATTATTAAATCTAGTTATGTATATGCACATGTGTTTATTCTTTTTCTAACATAATACATTTACAATATTCTTCTTCTTTATCTAGGAATCCGGGTTACATCAAGAAAGAGAAATATTGTTATTTATTAACACTTTCGATCCGAGGGACGCGCGTCTTTGCCGATTTTGCATCAAGCTCGAAGAACGCGAATTCGCGTCCTCGATTTTCAAAATTAAATATAAAATCTCCGGCGGCCGACACAAATTTGCGTCCACCAGGATCTTGTCCCTTCTTGTCTATCTACCAGTGGGTAGGGGGGATGAGAGCTGACCTAATGTACCTGTAAAACATCACGTGAGACCACAGCAGCTCCTAGTGCCTGCCTATGCAACTGTGGAATCGCCCGTCCTCAAAGTGTTAATTAGAAAACCATGTTCACTAAAAATAAAGACAATATCTAATAATTTAAAGCAATATCGCGCCATCTATATATAACAAATGAAGACATTAAGACGTGAATGTTTCTTTTCACACAAATAAATCAAACCTTTCCTTCATCGTAGAAAGGATAGTATAAGTTTGATTTATTTGTGAAAAGAAACATTCGTGTCTTTATGTCTTCATTTGTTATATCTAATAATATACTAAAAGTGATACCTCTCCCTTTTAAAAATCATTAAAATAAGGAAACAATGCGTTTAGGGTTATCACCTCAGTATAACACTCATTACTTACCCAACTGGAAACATTGGAGAAGAACTGCATTCTACAATGGATTCCTGCCCATGTTGGGATCGAGGGTAATTAAATGACAGATGAATTGGCAAAAGAAGCCAGAAAGCTGAGCCAAAGGAAAGAATAAATGTCAGTATTTGACGCTGATGCTTTGGCAAAATACAAGATAATCAAACAAAAAATAAGAAAAGATCAAATATGTGAAATAAACTCTGAGAGAAAACTGACAAAAACTATAACAAGACTTAGAACAAAACACTATAAAGGAATGACAATACATCCAGATGGCACAAGAACCTATAGGACATGTAACAACTGTCCTGGTGTGGAACTAACACCTACCCACATATTCTCATACCCAGCAATGGTCGCAGCCTTGCAGAAAATTGACATGGACCCAGAGCAGATTTACACACCCAAGATAGTGGATATTGCTGCTGCTGTGATGGAGATGCATGGAGACATCTGAGACTCTTCTTTGGACACGACGACAACAACAACCTCAGTATAAAATGTAGAGTTGGTGATAAGGAATAAGCCATAACACCAGTTTTAACAAATTCAGAAAGAAATCTGTATACCAAGGTTTCAGGCTATGGCCCACATCAGTTTCTATCTAAATTTGACAAAACTGGCTTCATAGATCATTCATTATCAACAACTTTACATTTTGTACCGGTGTTATAACCTAAAAAAATACATTGTTTACTTATTTTAATGCATTTTAAAAAAGGATAGGTGTGCCACTTTTGGTTCATGAATATCACTCTCCCGCAACTTTACGCTGTATCTAATAATATAAAATTCAATATGGTAGAATAAACTGGCGAAACCGCT
>CP092865.1:3536802-3666084 GCA_030710605.1 Cordylochernes scorpioides
TAGAGGGTTCACCACTATTGAGCCAGGCCTTCTCATTAATTTTTCCATTGCAGTAAGGGCAATAGAAATTGTTTAATATCAAAAAGAATCTTACGCCTTTAAAATAGTTTTAAATTTTGATAACAGATGGCGCGCTAGTGCATCATAATATAAAATTGTTGTCGATAAAATGTAATAAAATTATATTTAATATAATACAATATAATGCGGCTTGTGATTGCAAAACGACATTTGAAAATTATCCCGCAAGTGTTTCTTTAGAACGAAAAATCGAAATTTATTTTAAGGAGAAATAACGATTATTTCTAACCTTAGGGATGAAGTATTAAAAATGTCGTTTTACAATTCAATTTCTCTTAAAATTAAAGATACTTCGGCCAGTAAATCTATTTTATAATAATAATGGCCGAAGTATATTTTATTCTAAGGACTATGAATGCCGGCCAGGCAGCCTCTATCTTTAAGATATTTCTAAATATGGGGATTTATATACAGCTGCACTTAAGTAACGAATATGTTTTTAAAATGATCAAAGAGGGATATGGTTAAATGGAGAGGATTAAGAAGAGAAGAACCAGCTTGTTTAGACACATTGTCAGACATTCTAAATGGATAAAGGTATTATTGGAGGGATGGTTGGAGAAAAGAACAGAAAGGCCGAGAATGGAATTAATAGACGATTTCGGGAAAAGACTACGATATCATCAAATGACTAGCCATAGAAAGGAAGCTCTGAGAGGACAGGAATACTGCCAGCCATCAACCTATGGCTGGTTGAGGAGAAATAGATAGACCCTACGATACCATCAAAAGACTAGCCATAGAAAGGAAGCTCTGAGAGGACAGAAATACTGCCAGCCGCCAACCTATGGCTGGTTGATGAGAAATAGATAGACCCTACGATACCATCAAAAGACTAGCCATAGAAAGGAAGCTCTAAGAGGACAGAAATACTGCCAGCCACCAACCTATGAATTGGGGAGAAATAGATAGACCCTACGATACCATCAAAAGACTAGCCATAGAAAGGAAGCTCTGAGAGGACAGGAATACTGCCAGCCACCAACCTATGGCTGGTTGAGGAGAAATAGATAGACCCTACTATACCATAAAAAGACTAGCCATAGAAAGGAAGTTCTGAGAAGACATGAATACCACCAGCCACCAACCTATGAATTGAGAAGAAATAGATAGACCCTACGATACCATCAACAAACTAGCCATAGAAAGGAAGCTCTGAGAGGACAGGAATCTGCCAGCCACCAACCTAAGAATTGAGAAGAAGTAGATAGACCCTACGATACCATCAACAAACTAGCCATAGAAAGGAAGCTCTGAGAGGACAGGAATACTGCCAGCCACCAACTTATGAATTGGGGAGAAATAGATAGACCCTACGATACCATCAAAAGACTAGCCATAGAAAGGAAGCTCTGAGAGGACAGGAATACTGCCAGCCACCAACCTATGAATTGGGGAGAAATAGATAGACCCTACGATACCATCAACAAACTAGCCATAGAAAGGAAGCTCTGAGAGGACTGGAATACTGCCAGCCACCAACTTATGAATTGGGGAGAAATAGATAGACCCTACGATACCATCAAAAGACTAGCCATAGAAAGGAAGCTCTGAGAGGACAGGAATACCACCAGCCACCAACCTAAGAATTGAGAAGAAATAGATAGACCCTACGATACCCTCAACAAACTAGCCATAGAAAGGAAGCTCTTAGAGGACAGGAATACTGCCAGCCACCAACTTATGAATTGGGGAGAAATAGATAGACCCTACGATACCATCAAAAGACTAGCCATAGAAAGGAAGCTCTGAGAGGACAGGAATACTGCCAGCCACCAACCTATGAATTGGGGAGAAATAGATAGACCCTACGATACCATCAACAAACTAGCCATAGAAAGGAAGCTCTGAGAGGACAGGAATACTGCCAGCCACCAACTTATGAATTGGGGATAAATAGATAGACCCTACGATACCATCAAAAGACTAGCCATAGAAAGGAAGCTCTGGGAGAACAGGAATACTGCCAGCCACCAACCTATGAATTGGGGAGAAATAGATAGACCCTACGATACCATCAACAAACTAGCCATAGAAAGGAAGCTCTGAGAGGACAGGAATACTGCCAGCCACCAACCTATGAATTGGGGAGAAATAGATAGACCCTACGATACCATCAAAAGACTAGCCATAGAAAGGAAGCTCTGAGAGGACAGGAATACTGCCAGCCACCAACCTATGAATTGGGGAGAAATAGATAGACCCTACGATACCATCAAAAGACTAGCCATAGAAAGGAAGCTCTGAGAGGACAGGAATACTGCCAGCCACCAACCTATGAATTGGGGAGAAATAGATAGACCCTACGATACCATCAAAAGACTAGCCATAGAAAGGAAGCTCTGAGAGGACAGGAATACTGCCAGCCACCAACCTATGAATTGGGGAGAAATAGATAGACCCTACGATACCATCAAAAGACTAGCCTTAGAAAGGAAGCTCTGAGAGGACAGGAATACTGCCAGCCACCAACCTATGAATTGGGGAGAAATAGATAGACCCTACGATACCATCAACAAACTAGCCATAGAAAGGAAGCTCTTAGAGGACAGGAATACTGCCAGCCACCAACCTATGAATTGGTGAGAAATAGATAGACCCTACGATACCATCAAAAGACTAGCCATAGAAAGGAAGCTCTGAGAGGACAGGAATACTGCCAGCCACCAACCTATGAATTGGGGAGAAATAGATAGACCCTACGATACCATCAAAAGACTAGCCATAGAAAGGAAGCTCTGAGAGGACAGGAATACTGCCAGCCACCAACCTATGAATTGGGGAGAAATAGATAGACCCTACGATACCATCAAAAGACTAGCCATAGAAAGGAAGCTCTGAGAGGACAGGAATACTGCCAGCCACCAACCTATGGCTGGTTGAGGAGAAATAGATAGACCCTACGATACCATCAAAAGACTAGCCATAGAAAGGAAGCTCTGAGAGGACTGGAATACTGCCAGCCACCAACTTATGAATTGGGGAGAAATAGATAGACCCTACGATACCATCAAAAGACTAGCCATAGAAAGGAAGCTCTGAGAGGACAGGAATACTGCCAGCCACCAACCTATGAATTGGGGAGAAATAGATAGACCCTACGATACCATCAAAAGACTAGCCATAGAAAGGAAGCTCTGAGAGGACAGGAATACTGCCAGCCACCAACCTATGAATTGGGGAGAAATAGATAGACCCTACGATACCATCAAAAGACTAGCCATAGAAAGGAAGCTCTGAGAGGACAGGAATACTGCCAGCCACCAACCTATGAATTGGGGAGAAATAGATAGACCCTACGATACCATCAAAAGACTAGCCATAGAAAGGAAGCTCTGAGAGGACAGGAATACTGCCAGCCACCAACTTATGAATTGGGGAGAAATAGATAGACCCTACGATACCATCAAAAGACTAGCCATAGAAAGGAAGCTCTGAGAGGACAGGAATACTGCCAGCCACCAACTTATGAATTGGGGAGAAATAGATAGACCCTACGATACCATCAAAAGACTAGCCTTAGAAAGGAAGCTCTGAGAGGACAGGAATACTGCCAGCCACCAACTTATGAATTGGGGAGAAATAGATAGACCCTACGATACCATCAAAAGACTAGCCTTAGAAAGGAAGCTCTGAGAGGACAGGAATACAGCCAGCCACCAACCTATGAATTGGGGAGAAATAGATAGACTCTACGATACCATCAAAAGACTAGCCATAGAAAGGAAGCTCTGAGAGGACAGGAATACTGCCAGCCACCAACCTATGAATTGAGAAGAAATAGATAGACCCTACGATACCATCAACAAACTAGCCATATAAAGGAAGCTCTGAGAGGACAGGAATACTGCCAGCCACCAACCTAAGTATTGAGAAGAAATAGATAGACCCTACGATACCATAAAAAGACCAGCCATAGAAAAGAAGCTCTAAGAGGACAGGAATACTAGCAACCACCAACCTAAGAATTGAGAAGAAATAGAGATATCTAACTCTATAAAAATATGCCTATTTACATATTTGTCTGTTCCAAAATTCCCCTTGTAAAATATGATTTGAGAGAAAAAATGCATCCAAGGGAAAGTGTCGTGTAATTCACAAATAACGTTCAATTCCGGTCGGAGACTTACAGTCATGGACAAAAATTAAGGAAATGGTTACGTTTGGTTACTTGGAGTTGGACTTTTTCAAGAATCGGGAGCCACTGAAGCAATATTTTCTTCTTCAAAAAAAAAAAAAAAAAAAGTGTGCAATTCGGGATTCGAACCAAGATCGTGACTGTGGAACAATCAACGGTTTTACCACTCCACCACTAACCCAATCCCCCAACACACGGTAATTCTTCCCAAATAAGACGATCTCTACTGTCCTTATTGTGACGGAATACCTATTGAGAGAGTCTGGAACCTCAGTGTTTAACTACCTTATCCAGTTTCATCTATCAGACCTCTACATAAACAACATTTTGAAAATAGAACAATCCATAAATAGATATTTTGAAAAAGTGAAAATCAGGTAAATTTTCCTTTTTCAAATAATTTATGGATAACTATTGCTCACATAAAAATAGATCTTTAATTAAAAAGACATATATTGGATCAATTTATTTTACCAATATTTCAGTTGGCTGAACTCCAACCTTTATCAAGGTATTATGACATACTAATGTGTTTATATAAAAGGGCGTACCTGGATCTGTAAAAAAAAAAAAAATTCTCAAAATATTTCGAGAGATTGCTCCCTCTTTATCAATTGTGCAATAAATTGATAAAGAGGGAGCAATCTCTCGAAATATTTTGTGAAAAAAATTGCTTTTTTTTCTTTACAGATCTAGGTGTACACCCTTTTATATAATCATAATTAATGGATCGCCTTTTGACTCATACTAAAGTGTGTCAAAAACAAACTCAGCGCCACATAACGTCAATAGAATTAAGTTTAAAAATATCTTTCGCCTATATTCAATGGGGAGGGAGAAAACATAAACAATATTGTATTAGTCTCCCGTCTTCTCTCAATTCTTTAAAAAAAATAATGGTAACTTCATGAAGGTCTATGGAATATGCAACTTTATATGTAAATAAAATACTAAGAAAATTTGTTTTCCCTTGTTCAATTCTCGCAGACTCAGCTCCATGATACAGCAACCATGCCAGATGTTGACTAACCCGATTTTGCCTATTTAACTATGAGTAAGGAAGAAAATATGCAAAGTTTGCATATACACTCTTTTTTTTAGGAAAATATATACAAATAAAAACGTGTATTATCAATGTTTTCTCTGATTGTTATATAACAAGCTTTCGGATATTTTTGTCCTTTACCAGGTAGCATATCCATAAAGTTAAGAAAAAATGAAGAGGATATATAAATACTTAGAGACGTTGCTGACAGTGTTGGAGGGAAAGCTCCGGGGGAAGAGATCGAGGGGAAGGAGACGACAGGGATACACAGACGATCTAAAACAATGGACTGGACGACAGGAGAAGATGAAGAGGATGGCGGAGGAAGTATGGAGAGACCATGTGGCCCACCCTCAGTAGAGGAAGGTACTGAAGGAGGGAGATATGGAGAGACCATGTGGCCCACCCTCAGTAGAGGAAGGTACTGAAGGAGGGAGATATGGAGAGACCATGTGGCCCACCCTCAGTAGAGGAAGGTACTGAGGGAGGGAGATATGGAGAGACCATGTGGCCCACCCTCAGTAGAGGAAGGTACTGAAGGAGGGAGATATGGAAAGACCATGTGGCCCACCCTCAGTAGAGTAAGACACTGAAGGAGGGAGATATGGAGAGACCATGTGGCCCACCCTCAGTAGAGGAAGGCACTGAAGGAGGGAGATATGGAGAGACCATGTGGCCCACCCTCAGTAGAGGAAGGCACTGAAGGAGGGAGATATGGAGAGACCATGTGGCCCACCCTCAGTAGAGTAAGACACTGAAGGAGGGAGATATGGAGAGACCATGTGGCCCACCCTCAGTAGAGGAAGGCACTGAAGGAGGGAGATATGGAGACACCATGTGGCCCACCCTCAGTAGAGGAAGGCACTGAAGGAGGGAGATATGGAGACACCATGTGGCCCACCCTCAGTAGAGGAAGGCATTGAAGGAGGATATAAATACTTACAATAATTTACATATATATACCTAAAGAGGCACCTCTCCCTTTAATTATGCTTCAGAAGGATGTTATAATAGAGTTATACAAACTAAACGTTATACCACGCCTTACTCAAACTCTCTACAAAGGTTACAAGGTTATAAATTAATGTAATTTTCATCTATCATTAAAATTTGTGATAAATAAATTTACGGGAAATGTGTTTCTTTTCAATAATATCATCAATTATTATCTCTATAGACCTTACTGCAATAATATAAGTTATTGAATGAGAGGGTTTGGCTCATCAGTAGTGAACCAATCCAATACAATAGTAGAGCGGTCTAGAGATTAATTTGGCGAAACCTCTGAGAGGGTTCACTACTGATGAGCCAAGCCCTATCATTCAATAACTTATATCATTGCAGTAAGGTCTGTAGAGATAATATTTGATGATATTATTTAAAAGAAACACATTGCAAGTAAATTTATTTGTTACAAAAAAAATGTTACATATGTTATATATGTTACATGGTTGTTCTATATGATGTAAGATTTATATGCATATAAACATGTGATGAATAGAATCCTATTAAATGGGGCACGAGTGTAAAAAAAAAAGCTTCCCACGCCGGGAATCGAACCCGGGCCTCCTGGGTGAGAGCCAGGTATCCTAGCCACTAGACCACGTGGGATGAAACATATTTACATAGCAAGCTTCTATAGTTATGCAATTTTTGTGTTTATTTTGGTTCGAGAAAACTCATCATATTTTCCCCCCCAAATCATGATCATTTACATTTTACAACGCTGCATTAAAAAAATATATTTGTGTATATTGTTTAACTGAAATATATGCAAATAAAACTCTTAATTTGCAGCCTTGAATAATAGAAATATATGCAACATAATACAGTGCGGAATAAAGGTAATATATTTATGTTCATTTTTATATATATACTAGCGGACGTACCCGGCTTCGCCCGGGTTTTACCCGAGTAAAGGTTTGTGTAACGAATCTCTCGATAAAGTGAACATTTTTTCCCGGTCCCTTGAAAAATACTCCATAAGTTGAATAAAATCAATATTAATTGGTTCCCTCGGTAATGGGAAGTTAAAGGAATAGTATCTGGCCTTGGAATTGTATCATTATTCTTGTCTCAAATAAATTGCCGTGTTCATCCTGAATTTTGTCTTTCCTAATTTTCTACATTACAAAATCATCGTATCATCATGATAATATTTAGAGCAGATTGTTGAATTATAACAGATAAATTAGAATATTTATCTTGATTATTTTTAGGCGAAAAGTTATTTCAAAAATTTTATTTGCTAGAAACCTTCCCAGTACTATACTAAATAACTTCCCAAAGTTTCATGGCGTTCCAATGAGTGGTTTGGTCAGGCATAAAGGACAGACACACATACATTCATTTATCTATATATATAAAATATAAAATTGAATGTCTGTCTGTTTGTCTGTCTCTCTGTACTCTATAGATTCAAAAACCATACATCCAATCGCCGTGAAATTTTGGGATATTATTAGGTATATCCCCGAGAAGGATTTTGAAAAATAATTTCTTGAATATCTTGAATATCCTTAGAGTTATTTGCAGATTTGTAGATTTAACTCGCAAGCAGCGCCCTCATTGCGATGATGATAACAAGTTTTTTTTTATCTATAAATTTATTATCTTAAAGATTATTTATCAAAAGTAAGATTTTCTACCTATTAATTGCGCACAAGTCAAAGTTAGTTTTATCATTTATCTACAACATATATATTGGGAGAATAGATAAAATGATGATTTTGTAATGTAGAAAATTAGGAAAGGCAAAATTCAGGATGACACGGCAATTTATTTGAGACAAGAATAATGATACAATTCCAAGGCAAAGATACTATTCCTTTAACTACCAATTACCGAGGGAACCAATTAATATTGATTTTATTAAACATATCGAGTATTTTTCAAGGGACCGGGAAAAAATGTTCACTAGATAAAACGATGATTTTGTAATGTAGAAAATTAGGAAAGACAAAATTCAGGATGACACGGCAATTTATTTGAGACATGAATAATGATACAATTCCAAGGCAAAGATACTATTCCTTTAACTTCCAATTACTGAGGGAACCAATTAATATTGATTTTATTCAACTTATCGAGTATTTTTCAAGGGACCGGGAAAAAATGTGCACTAGATAAAATGACGATTTTGTAATGTAGAAAATTAGGAAAGACAAAATTCAGGATGACACGGCAATTTATTTGAGACATAATAATGATACAATCCCAAGGCAAAGATACTATTCCTTTAACTTCCAATTACCGAGGGAACCAATTAATATTGATTTTATTCAACTTATCGAGTATTTTTCAAGGGACCGGGAAAAAATGTGCACTAGATAAAATGATGATTTTGTAATGTAGAAAATTAGGAAAGACAAAATTCAGGATGACACGGCACACAGGGACCGGGAAAAAATGATCACTTTATCGAGAGATTCAAATTTACGAGTTTCAAATTATCAATATATATATATATATATTTTTTTATATAAGTTTATAGAGAATTGTTTTAACAAATGTTCGTTAGACAAACCTTTACTCGGGTAAAACCCGGGCGAAGCCGGGTACATCCGCTAGTATATATATATATATATAGATATACTCTATCTTTGTATACTAGTTCTATGAGAATAATGCTAATCATGGCACGTCTATGGCATAAAAATATTTACATTTATTAATTTAATCGCCATCTATATCTAAAATTGTAGCAATTAATTTTTTGGCAATGTGCCTCTTTTAAATAATACCATCAAATATTATCTCTACATACCTTACTGCAATGATAAAGTTATTGAATGAGAGGGCTTGACTCATCAGTGGTGAACCCTCTCAGCGGTTTCGCCAAATTAATCTCCAAACCGCTCTACTATTGTATTGGATTTCTTATATACCTTGAATTTACTAAGGAAGACAGCTTAGAGGGTTTAGGGAACCTATGGACATAAGCTTATAGGTCTGTAGTGGTGTATACATATCATTTCAAGAAATTGCATCAAGAAAAGCTCTTCAGAAAAATTTCATATTAAACCTGTATTAAGTTCCCTAAACCTCCCTAAACTGCCTTCCATAGTAAATGTGTTCGATATATAAGAAAAACAATCCAATACAATAGTAAAGCGGTTTGGAGATTAATCTGGTAAAACTGCTGAAAGGGTTCACCACTGATGAACCAAACCCTCTCATCCAATAACTTTATCATTACAGTAAGGTCTATAGAGATAATATTTGATGATATATGTAAAAAAAAAGAAACACATTGCCAAAAAAATAATTGTTGCAAATTATCTTTCTATAAGAATCTTTATAGGGTAAAATAATGGTAAAAGAAACAAGCTATTTATAGATAAAGAATTCTTCTTGGATTGAATTTAGACGATAAAAACATGGCGAAGGAAGACGAGTTTCTTTTATTGATGCATTAGAGCACTTGATATAAATAAAAAAACTGTTTTAAGAAAATTTTCTGTCTTTCGGTTTTTTAATGTTAAATGCGCTATGTCTCTGCTAACATGAGACTATCTTATGGAGCGCAAATCGCCATTATGTAGATAATTAACTATCTTATATATATATATATATAGAGAGAGAAATAAAAAAAAAATTAAGAAGCAATTAAAAGATGCTATGCAACTTTTTTTCCAAACGATAAGTTTCTTTTAGTCACAAGGCGATCTATTAAATATATTTATATTTAAAAAACTCTACAAACTTGATACCCAATATGATTGAGTGGAGATAAGAAATAAGAAGAATAAAATATAATAATAATAAAAAAAAGGGCGTACCCAGATCTGTGAAAAAAAAAAACAATAAGTTTATTGTGTAATAAATTGATAAAGAGGGAGCAATACCTCAAAATATTTTGAGAAAAAAAAAGTTTTTTTAATAGATCCAGGTACGCTCTTTTTTATATAGATATGTTTCTTTATTATATTTACTTGGCGAACTTTCGAGATAAACTCTTCCACAAGCCTTAAAATCTACCTAATGTTAAAAAGACTATCAATCCATACTATTTATCTATAATTAGCTAATTTGTATAAAAGGACGTCCGAGTAGTTGTCATTCTGTGCTCCAGAAATCTATCTATATAAAAGAATGGTAAATTGTATATTTACATATCTTAAACATATTTGCATATTCTAAAAGAAATAACTGATTATAAATGTATTTTAAAAAATGGTCAGAAAAGTTTAAAAGTTGTGTATATAGTAGAACCTCCCTCTAGCGGACACCTCTCCACAAAGGAAAGTTTTCATTTGCAAAATTACCATTTTTACTATTTAGCAACTCTCCAGTAAGAGGACATCTCTCCCTAAAGGACACTTTGGCTCTGCAATTAGGTGTTCTTTACAGGGAGGTTCTAATGTATTAGGATATTCTTAATTCTTCGATTTGTTGTATTTCGATTTAAAAAAAGAACACAGCTATTCAAAATGAGAATCTTATTTTATTCTCAAATCAATATATATTTACATGAGAAATCTTCTAGCTACATACCGCAAAGTATATTCAATTCTTGACGCGGATTCGGATGATCATGGCTACAGCAATCACCAAATAAACTCCTGCAGCTATTCCACAATTCTTGGCTCCTTGAGCATATAGGCGATCAACATTCTTATAGAGCTCATCAACATTGCTAACATGAATGCCATGAAGAGGTAAATCTTCAATAAATGCCAGACTCTTCACATAAAGAAGAATTCCCATAATCCCCAGCATTACAACTCCCCATATAGAGAGAAGCAAGCAGATTATGGATTTGGTAGCCGCCATTTTGTGTGATCTGGGGGTTTCAGACGATTACATAAAAATAAAACATTAAAAATGAAGGATTTTTGTTATTTTAAAAAATTTTGTGTAATGCTGACTGTTTATTTTATTTACATTGTCAGTATTTTTGGTTTTTTTTTTAGTCATAATATTATATTTTTCATTGAATATTAAATATTTTAAAATTTGTGGATTTAATATTTTATAAAGGCTGTAGAAAAAAATTATCGTTTGGCATTGTATTTTTTCTAATTCTTATGGTGTACAATAAGTAGATGAGAATCCAAAAAGGTATAATAAAACTCAAAACTATTTTAAAGGCGTAAGATTCTTTTTGAAATTAAACAATTTCTACTGCCCTTACTGCAATGGAAAAATTAAAGGGAGGGCCTGTGATAAAACTACACAAATCTAAATAAGTAAATTGTAAATAAAGAAAAATTGAATGCTTTTTTTCTTAAGATGGTAACGTTTTTTTATCGAAGCGTCATATATAATTTGCTCATTTGGATTGTTTTTTTTTTTACAATGTTGACATATTTAAATTATTTTTATTTAATTTTTTTTCTAACCAAAATTTTTCTACTTGCTTAATTTTACTAATATTAATAAATTTCTGACTGGCCATAGTTACATTCGTGAAGACTTTGCAAAGGTATTGAAAGAAGACCCAACTTGCCCCCATTGCCAAGATGAAGACCAAACCATGAACCACCTTCATATGCCCAACTTCCACATTGGAGTTCTGTCCTATAGTGTCGTACACGTTTTGAACTTCTAGATGCGCGGTACCTCGAAGTCTTCTGTAGAATTTATTAGTGGAAAACTAACACATCCACATATTTCCATGTCCAGCAATGGCCGCAGCCTTGCAGAAAATTGAAATCGACCCAGAACATCAGCTTTACACACCCAAGATAGTGGACATTGCTGCGATAGAGATGCACTGAGATATCTGAGGTTCTTCATTTAACACGACAACAACTGGAAAACTCATTCTCCAGATATCAAACGAAGTGCGTAGTTGAAACCATTATCCTGAGGTGTTCACTGATGCCTCTTCACCACATCACTAGTCTGAGTGCACGCCCGAACCTGGATTCAGAGTGGCTATGAGCTTATCTGGCCAGGAAACTGATGGTGCGCAGGTCCTAGACTGTAATTGTTCTCCTCTCCATCCCCTAAACTCATCTCTGTCGTTTTTGCCGTATACAGTTTGTCCCGGAGGCCACTCTCCAGTTGGCCATGCACGCTCTGCCTCAATCCGGTCACAATTTTCCAAACCTGTTTGTAGCGCATGTGCTCCAGTGACCTGCCGCTTACCCACCACTATTAGTTCTGCAGCGCTGTCTGTCCTCTCAACAAGAGACATTCTCAATAATCTGGAAGATCTGCAGTTCTGGATCATTGCGATGGGCCCTGAAAACCATGCCATCACACCATAACCTCGTTTCAGAAGTTTGCAGCTTATGTTTTATTCCTCAATCTATAAATGTGCGTTGTTGCTGGAAACACATTGTCAATTGTAAAACGACATTTGAAAATTATCCCGCAAGTGCCTCTTTTCAATGAAAAATCAAAATTTATTTTAAGAAGAAATAACGATTATTTCTAACCTTAGGGATGAGGTATGAAAGGATGAATTGTGAAGAGTAATGATAAACGGAAAAATAAAGTGTCCAGGGATGGGAATCCAGGCAGATGCCATGTCCACTAGGCTACCCTGGACATATTTTTCCGTTCGTAAATAATACATAAAGTAATTTATAATACAATATAATATAATGCGGCTTGTGATTGTAAAACGACATTTGAAAATTATCCTGCAATGGCTCTTTTAATGATATTGTCAAAGTCGATATTTTAGTAAACTCTACAACTGTTTATATAAATTTTATGTATATTTTAGATATATATATATGTGTCATATCACACACAAGCAACAACAGTCATAGGGCCTCGTGGTTTCGAGCGTCTGGGTTAAAATTAAATTCTACTCTCCTAAAAGTTTATGTCCATAGGCTGCTCGAATACCATTTTTGAGATTCTACCCTTTAGTGTAGCACATATAAGCAGAATCGTGCAATACAATAATAGAGCTCTAAGAAGTCGTCTGGTGGATTAAATTGGCAAAACCGGTGGGAAGGTTCACCACTAATGAACCAAGCCCTCCCAATATTTGAAATCGCAGCAAGGACAGTAGCAGTTTGTTTTATGTGTAAAAGAAACATTCGTGTCTTAATGTTTTCTTTTCCTATATGTAGATGGCGTGTTATTTATTTATATTAAAGATGACAAAGTTATTAAAAATAAAAATAGTTCAATATAATCATTATAATTTTAAAAATAGAGGTATATTAGTAATGATGATAATATAGCAATATTTGTGAGAATATATTAATAATAAAAACAAGCTTTGGACTTACCTATTACTGTATTAAGCATTCATCAAGAAAAAAAGAGAGAATTTAGTTAATTCTTCTATGCACATAAATATCAAATGAATAAGTTGAATTATTTATGACCTTCAGTTATGTTTGGAACTTCACTTGTTTTAAATATATTGAAATCGTCCAAGGGAGGCTAAAACCGTGCACATCACATATGGACAGGGGCGGTCAGACCAATTAAAAAGAAAGAAATAAATCTAGCCAGAAGTGAATTCCCGCTCCTTGTTGTTGATGGCGACTGTTGGATGATATCAAACAACAACAACAACAAAAGCCTTTATTTAGGGTCACTGACCCTATACAGGATTCACCAGAGGTATGCATAAGAATAAAGCAGTGAGACAAAGGAAATAACGATATAGACAGAAGAAAAAGAAAAAAAAAGGAAAAAAAAAAACAAGAAAGAGAAAGAGGGAAGCAAGAAAAACAACGCAAAAAGAGTAGCAGAAAGAAAGTGAGGAGTGAGTGTCACTTGGCCTTCTGAGATATGGACTTGTGGAAACCATAAAACGCCGTAGCAATATATTTATTCTGGGTCATATTGCCAATTATTGATGGAAGTGAAGCACAGAGTTGCCCAGTTTTGAGCATAAGGGTTCTTCTTTCTTCTTTCATAGCAGAGCAATCAAAAATATAGTGAGTTATTTCGTTTTTTAGTTTTGAATTACAGAAGGTACAAATCGGGTCCTCACCGCAGAGCATCTTGGTGTGGTTTTCTCTAAAAAAACTTGAAAGTATTCTAACTTGTGCGAGTAGTCTTACAACCGGGAAAGGAAAATCCCCTAAAAGGTATCCCTCCGTCATGAAAGATATGTGAATGTCTTTGTAGTAGAGTATAGCTTAGATTTATCCATTCTTGTAAGGTCGTTTTGTATAGATTGGTCTGCCGCTGTTTTTAAGAGCCCTGTAATCGCGCTCCTCAGCGTTTCAGGATCATCACAGGAAACAAGTGCAGGGAATCCATTATTGCTAAGCAGATTGGTGAGCTTTTTAATGAAACCGATGGGTGTGCCCGAAGCATTAGACAGTTCCCGTGTTCTATTAAAACATGTACGCGGCAATCTGTCACTGCTCATATTCAACACCCGCAGCCAATACTTCAGGGTTAATTTTAAAGTTGTTACACTCAATGAGATACGACCGGTTTCTAATCTGATTATGTAGCCTGGAGTGTATCTGGGCAGATTCAGGAACCTACAGATAAATATGTCTTGTATACTGTCCAGTAAGTCTTTATGCTCTGTTGCCCACAATGGAGCGGCATACATCAGGACAGTTCTCACTATTGTATCAAAGAGTTTGATTGATAAATTTATTGACTTTGCTTTTGATTTTATTAATATTGGGTGTATGGCGTTAATTGCTGTAAGTGCTTTTCCTTTAAAGTAATTTGCTGGGTGAGTAGTTGTTATTGTTGGTGTCAGAGGGAATCCCAAGTATGTATATCTTGAAGTTATTATTATGGGTTTATCATATATTACAGAACCATCTATCCTTATTTGAGGGTTTACCTCCATTACGGAACACCATAATCTCTGACTTGGACTCATTTAGTGTCATTAAGTTCTCATCGAGATATTCTTTCAGTATTTTGATCTTCTTTTGGAGGTTCATCCTGGACTCACCTATAATTGCTATGTCGTCGGCGTACAGCAATAAATGGATATCTCCAAATTCTGGCAAATTTACACTCGGCAGGTCTGAATTATCATAAATTTCGATTAAGTCAGTGATAAATAATATAAAGAGCAGTGGGGAAAGTGGTTCTCCCTGGAGGACTCCCGAGTTTATCTTAATACTTTCCGTAAATGATCCCTTCCATCTGATAGCTATAGTTGCTTGTTCATTGTAACTTCTGATGATACTTATGAATTGGTAACTTATGCCTAGGTTGTAAAGTTTTTCCAAAGTATTGAGTGAGGTACAGTATCAAATGCCTTCCTTAGATCGACAAAAAAAGACATAGTTTCCCCTCTTTTTTCTTAATGATAGTTGGATTAAAGTAGTTAGTGTAAATATGTGGTCAATACATGATCTTCCTTTTCTAAATCCCGCTTGGTTTTCTGGTATAACCCTTCTTCCCTCGACCCATTCCTCCAGTCTTGATCTTAGGATTGAAGTGAAAAGCTTTGATACATTGCTAATCAGTGCAATACCTCGGTAGTTGGAGGGGCTGTTCTTATAACTATTTTTAAAGATTGGGTGTATAGTGGAATTAGTCCAAATTGCTGGGTATTTTCCAGTCGTCATAACACTATTGTAGAGTTGTTTCAACAGCAGTATGTAAGAATCAGGGAGTATTTTTAATACTTCATTGGGGATGCCATCGGGCCCGCATGCCTTGTTACTCTTCAAACCAGCTATCTCCTTGTATATGAGCCCCTCAATGCACAGATTGATTAACTCCATAAATAATCGGGAAAAAAATGTTTAATTTTTGTTGAAAGTCTAAAAATCTATATGTCATATAGATTTTTAGACTTTCAACAAAAATTAAACATTTTTTTCCCGATTATTTATGGAGTTAATCAATCTGTGCATTGAGGGGCTCATATGTCTGCATTGGTTATCTCTGAGTCCAATATAGGATCGTTCTGAGAAATCACATTATGTGAATTACAAATTCTCAAATTTTCCTCTGTAGTCATTATTTCGCGGTAAAAGTTCAACCAGTCCTGTATAGCTATTTCTCCTTGGATTATAGATGTGCTTTTGTAGAGCGCAATAGTTTTCCAGAAGGTCTTTGAGTCTTTAGCATTTCTGAGTATTTCCTGTTTTTCATTATCAAAGCTTTTCCTTTTTAGATCCAATAAAGCGAGATATTTCTTTCTGGAAGAAGCATAACATTCCTTGTCTTCCAATCTATTTATTTTACGATATTTCTTCAGACTTTCTTTTGCCAGTTTTTTCATACCATACTGTTGGATGATATATGTTACTTGCTTTGTTCTCCATAACGCATGAAGGTAAATAAAAGGAATCTCGCGGGCGAGTAACGCTCCTTTCCAATCCCATGTGCTTATTTTTCCATCTTTGACACTGCCATAATAATATTTGAATAGGAAAATCAAAATTATTTATCGCAAATTTTTCTTTTTATGAATAGAACAATATTTTTTACGCACTAGAAAAAAGTGTTCACTACTGATAAGTCAGGTCCTCAATATTTTTCCAATGCAGTAAGGTAGTAGAAAGTTTTAAAATCTATAAATGAAAAATTCACACTGAACATTTTCAAATTTCATATTCTCGCTTTATACCCTGAGTAACTAATTTGAAAATATCATAATTAAATTAAGAAACTAGAAATTGAAAATTTCGCAACATTAGAATTCAAGTATTCATTTTAAGAACTTTATATATGTTTTACGAAAAATAAAAGACATTTATATATAAGTGCTAGAAGACTAGTTTTCTGGTCCAAGAATCTGGGTTATAAATATCTCTTGTTGATTAAAATATTCACATATAAACAAAACTATATAAAATATAACTTTTATTTAAAAATACATGTAAGTCTCTCAGCTTCATATTCATTTTGCGATAATTCTCTAACATATACAACTAGCGTAAATTATATTATATAGGTTTTTAACTTTTAATTAGACATTTTTAATTTATATTTAGACATTTTTCATTTTAATTTAGACACTTTCATTTTTATTTAGACATTTTAATTTAGACATTTTTAATTTCAATTGAGACATTTTTCATTTTAATTTAGACACATTGACTTTTCAATAAAAGTCCTAGTGTCTAAATTAAAATGAAAAATGTCTAAATTAAAATGAAAATGTCTAAATTAAAATTGAAAATGTCTAAATAAAAAGAAAGTGTCTAAATTAAAATGAAAAATGTCTAAATATAAATTAAAATTGTCTAATTAAAAGTTAAAAACCTATATAAGGATCATTTTTACTTATACATTAGAAAATATTTCCCTTACATATATGGAAAAAGATTTACAGTATTCAAACGAGTCCTCCACAATTGTATTCGAAATATTTAAAATCCTTTCTCATTCGAAAATATAATTTTTAATTAGCTTAAAAAAAAAAAGTTCAAGCCTTTTTGCAATCTAGCATCACTGATATTTATGTTATCAGATAAATTTAAAAATATGTTAAAAACAAAATAAATAAAATATTTATTTTATTTTGTAGAAAGAGTTATTTTTAAAATTTGTTTGTATATATCAACTTCGTAAGAAGTGGTAAGTTAAAAAGCTATTTATTTCTTTTTAATAATTAAATAATTTCACTTTGATAAATTTAGTCTGGTCTCATCGTAATCAAAACAAAACGTGTGTTTATAAATATTTTAATAAATATTATGTGGATTAAATAAAGTTTCAACTATATCATTTAAAATGTTACTCCTAAAGCATCACGCGTTAAGAAATCTAGCGATAAATGCTTTCAAGGTAATTTCACGCAATTCATCTTCAGCAAACTTTAATTATTACAAAATATTAGGCATTAGCGATACTTCAACAAAAAAGGAAATTAAAACTGCCTATTATAAATTATCAAACGAACTTCACCCAGATAAAAATAAATCAAAAGATAAAGAATTTCATAAAATTAAGCAAGCATACGATATTTTAATTAATGATGCAAAACGTGCAGAATATGACAGAACACGTATTAAATTTGCCCATTCAACAAGCTACAATAAATCAAATACATCAAATGACAATGAATTTAATTACAAAACAGATTTCTCAGATTTTTTCAAAGAAAAGCCAAAAGAAGATTTTTCAAAAGTAATTTCAAATCATGAAATAAAAGTTAATTTAAAATTCAAAGAAGCTGTTAATGGCACTCATAAAAAAGTAACAATTAAAATACGTGCAGCATGTCCAAATTGCAAAGGAACTGGATGTTCACCAGGTACTCGAATGACAAAATGTCCAGCATGTTTTGGTACTGGTAACGAATCATATTCAAGAAATTCTAATTTCTTTCATTCACTATGCAGAAATTGTGGAGGGAAAAGATATATCAATCCTGATCCATGTGAAGAATGTGAAGGAAAAGAAACAACAATCCAAAAAAAGGAAGTTGAAATTCCAATTCCACCTGGTGCACAAGATGGACAAATTTTAAGGATAAAAGTATTAGGGAAAGAAATATTTTTCCGCCTAAGTGTAGAAACAAGTAAAGATTTCAGAGTTCATGGACCAGACATCCATACCGATTCTGTAATAAGCCTATCACAAGCCTTATTAGGCGGTACCATAAGAGTAAAAGGTCTAAATGAGATAATGCAAGTGAAGATACCTGAAGGAACAAGCTCCCATAGTAGAATAAGACTTCAAGGCAAAGGTCTTCGCAGAATAAGTGGAACTAGCTATGGGGACCATTATGTCCACATCCAAATTGCCTTACCAGAGATACTGAAAGAGAACGACAAACTGGTTATCCAGGCATTTGCAGAGACAGAAGATCTTCCAAATGGAACCATCGCAGGATTCAATCCTGTACCAAATGGTAACCAAATCATTGAAGATCCAAACGGAAGTATAAAAAGCCTTCGAGATGTCTTAGAACCATATAACCACAAAGATGAAGAAGAGAAACCTGAAAATAAAAGAAAAAATCGGGGAAAGAAAATGTACACAATTGTCTAAATATTTATGATTGTTAATAAATGTTACATTTTAAAGAATTTTTTTTTTCAATTTATTTTTAAAATTTGTTACAGTAATGCTATATTTCTCCATCAATTACTTTTGTAAAATCTAAAAAATGACTTGAACAGATTTTTCTTTGATGAACAACCTTCACTAGGAGGAGAGCTACTTCTATGGTATGTAGTCAAAAATCTTTATAAAAATAATTATCTACTCATAGATGCTACATCTGGCAACACAATCTGCTCAATTATTGACACTTTGAAATTTTTTTTTTTTACTCTATACCTTTGTAAATAAAGTTATAAATGTGATTAAAAACATTTTAGTTATACATTCAGCAATATTTTAGTCTTTTCTCTATCATTTTTTAATTGTTTATCTTTTTTTAAAATTTTGGTTTTTGACTAACTTAAAGCTTTCTGATCTTTACATTTGATAAGGTACAATTTAGATTTATAGATTAGAACTACAAGATAATAAAACCAAATCCAAATAAATTCTTTTGTCTGATGATGATAACAATTCTGTTACTGAAACATCATATACTATTTATTTGGATTTGGTCTTATTATCTTGTAGTTCTTTATATTTGTTTGAACTTGTTCTTATCATTATTACTCGATCATATAAAGTTGTCATGTCTTGGGTCCCTACGTGGCGGGTGGGAGAAGCAGCACAAGTAAGAGACTGTCTTGTAGGGTAAAGTACGGTGTCGTGAGCCCCGAGCCGCTACAGTAACCGTGAACAGGGAACTCTGAAATATGGCTGACTAACGGGGTAATGGTACCCTCCTTTCCATGATGGACAAGACACCACCACTACCAAATCTTGAATCTTGAAACTTTTCAATGATGTCTTCTGAGTTGATACAATTATGTGGTTAGGAGGTTGTAAGGTGTAATTTACACTTGGTACATAGTGGGAAAACCTTTACATCCACACTCTCATAGACAATTGACACAACATAATTTTGTTGTTGTTGTTTCTTATCCCCCTGTGCAAAGATTACACAAATTCCATGCTCATGGAATGGGGTGTAGGGGTGCAGCTTTCGTTGATCATGGCACCATGATCCAGGCACACTTTGGTGAAAGTCTGACTTTGCCTGTAGTTTGAGGCCGTTCCTAACATGGAAGCAGACACCTTTGCTGCCGACTCTAACATGAGTACAGACGCAGCTCCTCCGTATCCCTGGAGTGGGACCCTTGCTGAGGTCCATCAACCGGGTCAGTTGAAGTCAGGATTTTTAAAGAGGTCTACTCCTCTTCTAACAATGCTGCTGTTGGTCCGCGACTGCTTATTGGTCAGAGTTATTCTGTTTGTTTCACAGCTGGCCTTCATATCTGAAGGTCGTTCCCCTATCCGCCACCTGGGAACGCGCCCTATAGCAGTCAGCTCTGCCAAGGGCAATTTTATTGACATCTTGTCAATACATGTAGAAGTACACAGTCGGCACTATTTTAAAATGATAATTATATATATATACATAACACTTTGATTAAAAAGACATATATTGGATCAAAATATCATTTATTTTACCAATTACCAGTTGGCTGAACGCCAACCTTTATCAAGGTGTTATAACATATTAATGTGTATCAACAACAAACTCAGCGCCACATAACATTAATAGAATCTATAGGATTATTTATATGATATTTTATGAAATATACAGTTAAACCTGTCTATAGCACCCCCTCTAAATAGCGCCTTCCTCTCTATAGCGCCCAATTATATATACAGGGTGCGGTAGATAAGTAATGAGACTGGCCGCCGCGCGGCGCCTCAGTCGTTCGCAGTGCGTTCTCCATCTGCAGGTCACGTGGTGTGGAGGATCTGAGCTAACAATAGAACCGGTTCGCAGTCGCGTCGTAGCTCTGGCGCAGTGAGGGTCGTGCTTCACATATTACGTTGTTTGTGTGCCTGTGACACTTGTGAAAACGCTGAGGATGGATCTCACGATAGAACAGCGGTATGCAATCAAATTTTGCTTTCGCTTGGGCAAAACTGCTTCGGAAACTTTTGCTATGATTACGGAGGCCTACAAAGAGGACGCCCTATCAAGAGCTCAAGTGTTCCGGTGGTTTAATGAATTTAAAAACGGGAGGGAATCCGTTGAAGACATGGAACGATCTGGACGACCCTCGTTTACGTCTCTAAATGATAAAGAAGTCCTTCGGCGATTGCACAAAGCCGTCAAACGGAAGCGACAGGACCTTGCTCAACGCTGGCGTCTCCACCACGACAACGCTCCGGCGCACACAGCGTTCCTCGTGACCTCCTATTTGACCCGAATTGGAGTTGAAGTTCTGCCACAGCCACCATACAGCCCTGACATGAGTCCTCCTGATTTCTTCCTAGTTCCGAAGGTAAAAAGATGCCTGAAGGGTCATCATTTCGATGATATCCCGAACATCCAACGTGCTGTCACGAAGGCACTAACTGGGATAACTCCAACGGACTACAGTGGGGCCTATGAAGCTTGGAAAACGTGCTGGCAACGTTGTGTCGACGCCCAAGGCGAGTTCTTTGAAGAATATTAACGTTTTGTACAAATCGGATCAATAAATTTGTTTTTCTAGACTGAGTCTCATTACTTATCTACCACCCCCTGTACATAGTGCGTTGCTATTTACATTAAAAGTGACCTGTCTATAGCACCCCTTCTCTATAGAACCCTATTTTGATGAGTCCCAAGAGGGGGTGCTATAGACAGGTATAACTATGATATTTTGATCCAATATATGCCTTTTTAATCAAAGATTTATTTATGGATTGCTCTATTTTCAAATACACCTATCCCCCGATTTACAGGGTAAATACGTTCCTGAGAAAAACGTGTAAATCGAAAATAATTTTTTTTTTTTAAATTAGAAATACAGACACAGTGTGCGTGTGCAGCAAGTCAGCACATAAGCTCGGGATTCCTCGTGAGATGTGTACACAGCGCATGTGTTCAATCACAGTAGCATTTAGTATAGTGCGATAAAAAAAAAAAAAAAAACTTACTTGGGAAACCGTGTAAAAGCGAAAACGTGTAAAACAAGTACCGTGTAAATCGGGGGATAGGTGTACATACCACTATGTACAATGAATATGGCGCTGCAGAGTTTGGTGGAGAATCGGCAGCGGGTCTCCAGCGACATCACATATTTTAACGATCTACGAAGTAAATGTAGATTGTGTGCTGAGGTGAATCTTGTAGATGACCAGAGTTATTCCTTGAGTGTCTTCTTATGGAGGTCGTTCCACTGTACTTGGTAAAAATTACTATGGAGGCTTTCTACATAGCTAACAGGATTGTTTCTTCCCCAACATTCTGGGTCACTGGATAAGTATTTAAAAGGAAGACACTGAGCTCTTGAATCCAGACAACTTATCTGGAGATAGGAAGGAAGTACTATCATTCTATCCGATATCCTGCCAGAACTTATCTCCGCTGACTTATCTCTCTTACCAGTCTTCTTTATGGAAACCAAAACAGCAGCTTCAGAGACCATTTTTGCTTTGACACCAAGTTTGTACTAAGGTTTTTATACCATTGATGGTTTGATAGTGTTTTAAAGCTATATATAAAAGGTAAGTGTATCTCTCTATTTAGTAATTTGCATATCACATCTCTATAATCATATAAACACATGGTAATAAGACCAAATAAGGAGATGCCTTTTTCATAATTTATGCACCTTATCCCAGTACAATATCACATTTGTACTATTTTTTTCACAAGGTAATAAGACCAAATCCAAATAAATAGTGAGTGAAATTTCAGTAACAGCATTGTTACCATCTTCATTATCATGTGTTTATACATCTGCATTATCATAGTACTTTTGTCTGAAGATGATAACAATGCTGTTACAGAAACGTCACACACTATTTATTTATTTGGATTTGGTCTTATTACCTTGTGTTTATAATCTATAATCCAAATTGTGCCTTATCTATCAGCATATAGCAAATATTGTTCATAATATCAATCTGAACAGCCCTACCTGACATTATAGTAACATGTGGATGATAAGGCATAATTTGGATTATAGATTACCTTATGTACATGTGGATGTCTTATACCCTTGTGCAAAGAATATACACATACACACACACACAAAAGCCTTTATTAAGACACACTGGTCTTAAAGAGGATTCTCCCCGAGATTACAAGAGAGATAGGCCTGTGAAAGTGGGGAATATACAGAAGAAGAAAGATTATGTAAGTATGATATATACATACATATATACAACATAACAACAAAAGCCCCCATTAAGACTCAAAGTCTTACAAAAGACTCGACTGCAGGATCCAAGAAGCAAAGTAAGAAAGAGATAAAGAAGTGAACAACAACAACAATATATATATATATATATATATATATATGACATGATAAAAATATGATTTTTATTATTCATAAAATAATTAAAATTCTATAATCACAGAGTTAAATTTTAAAATGAAAAGGAATCCTTAACAAAAGGAATATAACCTAATTTGCTTTTTTTTTGTAAATAGATAATAACATTGTTAGTTGTAGGTATTCAAAAAACTGTTTGCTTTAAAAAATAATCAAATAATAAATATAATTTAGGACAAAAGTTATCATTCATTTTTACCATCCACAACTGCATGAATTGGTAACGTAACTAGAATACGTCTTTTTTTATGACATATATATATACACATATATACATATTCACTCAATTTAAAGTAACAGTAACGATGCCTGCGAAGATTATACAAATTCCATATAAGTCCAATTACAGTAATACAGTAGAACTTTCCTGTAAAAGACACCTAATTACAGAACCAAATTGTCCTTTAGGAGAGATGTACTCTTACCAGAGAGTTGCTAAATAGTAAAAATGGAAATTTTGCAAATGAAAACTGTTCTCTTGTGGTGAGGTGTTCGCTAGCGGGGTGTCCACTAAAGAGAGGTTCTACTATATATGTAAATAGGAAAGGTTAATCCTAGAATCTCTAATATCTAAAGATAAAAACTGTATCAACAGGAGAATAGATTTCAAAAAGGGGGTCGGTGGAATGATGGTCTAAACCGTTGGTTTTTGACCGCTACGACCCAGGTTCGATTCCCACATTGGGCACTTTTTTTATGTTAAAAAAAATAATGCTCCAATGGCCCCCGATTCTTGCAAAAGTCCAACCCCACCAGCGAGTGCAAGTAACCAAACGGGGCTCTGGCATATTTGTAAGTGCAAAGTCGAACTGCTTTTCACATGTGTAGAAATGTGGTGCGCTTACAGTAAAAGCAGTCGCTAACTACCCACCATCATTATCATGGCCTGTAGCACGTGTACTATAGGGATAAGCAAAAAATATATATATATTTCAAAATATTTTACTGAACCAAAATAAAGTCAATGGTAGATGAAATTTGAAAAAGCAGGAGAATAGAAATTCTGGAACAGTTTATTTATATAATGCAATAATGTACCATCTATATACAGTTTTTTTTTTTTTTTTTTTGCTTATCCCTAGTACACGTGGTACAGGCCATGATAATCATGGTGGGTAGTTAGCGACTGCTTTTTTTTTACTGTAAGCGCACCACATGTCTACACATGTGAAAAGCAGTTCGACTTTGCACTTACAAATGTGCCAGAGCCCCGTTTGGTTACTTGCACTCGCTGGTGGGGCTAGACTTTTGCAAGAATCGGGGGCCATTGGAGCATTTTTTAAATTTATTTTTAAAACAGAAAAAAGTGTCCAATGCGGGAATCGAACCCGGGTCGTAGTGGTCGAAAACCAAACGGTTTAACCAGCCTTCCACCGACCCCCACAGTAAATGTAAGCAGTAAAGCATTCTTAGGACTGCTCCCTGGTGAACCAATTCAACCTATGGTTGTGAAGACAGTGTTTTGAGCACAGTCACAGCCTGTCTTCTTCTTTCTTATCTCCACTCAATCATATTAGGGTATCAAGCTTGTAAAGTTTGAGACTTTTGATGGTGTCTGCTTTGACAACCATCATAACTGGGTGAAGTAGAATGCGCCTGCCTTTGTCATTAAGACTGGGAGCACTATTCAATGGTAGGTCCACTTAGCTCTAAAATAAATGGCCGCCTCTGACATGAGGAACAGACGCCATGTACAGCCGCTCCTAACATGGATAGCCTGTGATGGTGGCAAAGTTAGGATTATTCTAGACTTTCCTATGTTTTTGTTGAAGGGATTTAGCACAACAATGACTTTGTTATTTTGGAGTTATACAACACACCTCCATCACCTTTACAACATAAAGTTCAAATGTTTCTTTTACACATAAATTAAACTTCTACTGTCCTTACTGTGATGAAAAAATAGTGGGAGGGCTTGGCTCATCAGTGGTGAACCCTCCCAGCGGTTTCGTCAGTTTAATCCACCAGACCGTTTCTCAGAGCTTTAATACTGTATTGGATCATTCTGCTTTTATATACTACACTGAAGGATGGAATCTCTGAAATGGTATTTAAGAAAACTATAAGCTTTCTATATGACACAGGCAATATTTTCTAACAAATGCATATTATTTATGATGACAGTAGAACCATCATGAGAGGACATTCCCACTAGAAGGCACTTCTCTAAACTGTCATCTAGAATCTGGGGACAGTCTGTCCGGTGTCTACAAGATAGACCAACTACGTTCTATATGTCACAAGCCGTTTTGATATTTTCTAACAATTACAACAATTTATGCAACACTGCTTGTCCTTATTGTTTGTGGAAGAGCATTGCATGATGCAAATATGTAATTCTACTATTATAGAAGCTTATGTCCATAGTTTGCTTGAATACCATTTCTAAGATTCCACCTTTCAGTGTTGTATATATAAGCAGAATGATCCAATACAGTATTAGAGCTCTTAAGAAGCGGTCTGGTAGATTAAATTGACGAAACCGCTGGAAGGATTCATCACTGATGAGCCAAGCCCTCCCACTATTTTTTCATAATAGTGAATCCACCACAATTGCTCCCTCCCACATTGGCTCTGAATATCACTACTCTTTTTTTTTTTTTTGCTTATCCCTAGTACACGTGGTACAGGCCATGATAATCATGGTGGGTAGTTAGCGACTGCTTTTTACTGTAAGCGCACCACATGTCTACACATGTGAAAAGCAGCTCGACTTTGCACTTACAAATGTGCCAGAGCCCCGTTTGGTTACTTGCACTTGCTGGTGGGGTTGGACTTTTGCAAGAATCGGGGGCCACTGGAGCATTTTTTTTTAACATAAAAAAAGTGCCCAATGCGGGAATCTAACCCGGGTCGTAGTGGTCAAAAACCAAAAGGTTTAACCAGCCTTCCACCGACCCCCAGTTTTTTTACTTATCTCTCAAATGTAAAATTTTTAACACAAGCACAGCACTCTTTTACCATCATCCTTTATTTTGAAGAATATCTTGTATAATATATTGACAAATTATTTATTTCTGTCTCGATAAGGCACAATTTTATTCTTTTGTCTGATGATGGTGACAATGCTATTACCGAAACGTCACACACTAATACATTATTTGGATTAGGTCTTATTTTCTTATATTATTATCTATAATCCAAATTGTGATTTATCAGAAAAGAAGAAAGAGGAAATATCAATGATATTTACAGATATGATTTTAATTATAACTAAAAAAATGTTTTTTTTTCCACTTCTAATTCTAAGAATAGAATATTTTAGGGTTCTTAGAAATCAGTTTTATTCATATCTATTATTTCTGTCTTAATTTATCACATGGTTCAATGCATTGTGAGTATAGGGATAGAAGTAAACATGGATTCAACATAAGGTCATAAGACCAAATCCAACTAAATAAATAGCGTGTGACCTTTCGGTAACAGCGTTGTTACCGAAACATCACACACTATTCATTTATTTGGATTTGGTCTTATTACCTTGTGTTTATAATCTACAGGGTGTACCAGGTAAATTGGGACTAACTTTGACAGTCCATAAAACAAAAACTACTTGAGATTAAAAACTTGTTTTTTTTTTCATTACGTAGCCATATTCATGTAAAATGCAACAGTACATGTGTGCGCAGTGTAGTGATGAAGAGTAACCGAGAATTTGAAAATCGAGCTGCCATCATCGTTGCTCTGCGCGCCGGAAGGAGCCCCAAAGAGATAGTGGATTTTCTTAAGTTGCCCAAAACCACTATTTATCGTGTCAAGAAGCAGTTTGATGAGGCCGACAGTAACAAAGAGGGGATAGCTACAAGGAAAAAGCACTCGCGTCGATCGGACAGGGTAAGAGGCGAAGAATTTGTCAAAAATGTCAAGGAGAAGATTGATGGAAACCCTGGGAAGAGCATGAGGGCCATAGCCAAGGAAATGGACGTTGGCTCTATGACAATTGTCAGAACTATCCATGAGGACCTTGGTCTCAAGTCTTATGCCCTTCGGAAAGGTCAGTTGCTGACTGAGAATATGAAGAATAACAGAAAAGGAAAGGCTGCTGCCCTCCTCAACAACCTGAAACACGACTCTTTTGGCATGCTAAGGTTCTTCTCTGACGAAAAGAACTTTGACGTGGACCAAAAGGTAAATCCCAGGAATGATCGCTGGATCTGTAAAGACCCCTCAGAGATACCTGTCGTGATGCACACGAAATTTCCTGCCTCCGTAATGGTCCTTGGCGTTATCAGCAGTGAAGGTGATGTCATGCCTCCCCATTTCTTTGAGAAGGGCCTTAGGATGAACGCTGACACCTACATCAATGTTCTGGAGACCGTTGTGAAGCCTTGGATGGACATGGTGGCCGCAGGAAGGAAGTATGTCTTCCAACAGGACTCAGCTCCAGCCCATAAGGCAAAAAAGACACAATCGTGGCTGACACTTAACGTCCCTAGTCACTGGGGTCCTGATATTTGGCCCCCTAATTCTCCAGATTGCAATCCCCTCGACTACTATGTATGGGGCGTTGTTGAGAGAGATGTCAACAAAGCTCCTCATACCACCATCCAGTCTGTCAAGAAAGCAGTTCACACGGTGATGACCCAAATGGACAAGGTCATCGTCGCCAAGGCCTGTGCTTCATTCCGCACTCGCCTCGAGACTGTTGTAGCTAATAATGGAAACTACATTGAATAAATAAAAACTATATCCTTTTATCTACTACTGTGTCAAATTTCATTCGGATATTTTAATTTTTACTTGCAAAAAATTTCAGTTAAAATACCATTGTTGAAATTCCCAATTTACCTGGTACACCCTGTATATTCCAAATTGTGCCTTATCATGGATTCAACGTCTAAAGATATAATTCTATGATTTCCATTTAGAGATTCATGTCGATAATATCTGCTTTGAATTCATATAAGGGGGGGGGGGGGGGGGTTGACATATAAGATTGGGTCTTATTATCTTATGTTTATAATCTTTAATCCAAATTGTGCTTTTTTACAGTTGACAATTTCATTAGCATTAAAACACTGGTAGATTTTTAATTGTAATCCTAACCATGATAAAGGCACAATTTGAATTATAGATTATAAACACAAGGTAATAAGACCAAATCTAAAATAAATAAAGTGTGTGTGATGTTTCGGTAACAACACTGTTACCAAAATGTCACACACTATTTATTTATTTGGATTTGGTCTTATTACCTTGTGTTTATAATACTAACCATTTTACCACAAGACATATGTTGGTGAAGGTCTATTGTTTACCACAGTAGAACCTCCCTTTAGCGGACATCCCGCTAGAGGGCACTGCTAGAGGACACCTCTCCACAAAGGACAGTTTTCATTTGCAAAATTACCATTTTTACTATTTAGCAACTCTCCGGTAAGAGGACACCTCTCCCTAAAGGACACTTTGGTTCTGCAATTAGGTGTTGTCCTTTTACAGGGAGTTTCTACTGTATATAAAATACTAGCCGAATGACCCGGGTAACGCCCGTGTTTTACCCGATTGAATGTTTTTATTCAAATACTATTTGTTACAATTATAAATTGGCGCCTTAAATAAATGTATATATTAGTTAATAACTATAGCCTACTAGGCGAATGACCCGGCTTCGCCCGAGAAATCCCTTGGGTGCAATTTCCTTCATACTAAAAGTATATCAATAATAAATATTAGAAGTGCCATAGAATAGCAATACAGAAGTAACACATAAACTACAGGAAAAAAGTGTGTGTGATGGCAAAAATTGTATTATATTAGTGTTTAGTTATTTGATTTAATTAATATAGTTGATATAATAATATATATTTATATTATATATAATATAAATGAGTTTTAAAAATTGTAAAAAAAAATTGCATCGGCCGGGAATCGAACCCGGGCCGCCCGCGTGGCAGGTGAGCATTCTACCACTGAACCATCGATGCTTAAAAAAAAATGGCCATATTTAGGTATTCATTCCATTCCGGATTAGTCCTCGTAAAAAAAGTTCTTCAAATGAAAAAAAGAAATAGCCAAAAATACTAATCAAAATGCAGCCAAAAATTTTCCTCAGGTTTATAAAAAGCGACATGCAAAATTTGGTACCAATTGGTTCAGTAGTTTTTGAGTTTATCGCAAAACAGACAGACAGAAATTGACTTTTATATATATAGAGATAATATAAATGAGTTTTAAAAATTGTAAAAAAAGAATGCATCGGCCGGGAATCGAACCCGGGCCGCCCGCGTGGCAGGCGAGCATTCTACCACTGAACCACCGATGCTTAAAAAAAAAATGGCCATATTTAGGTATTCATTCCATTCCGGATTAGTCCGCGTAAAAAAAAGTTCTTCGAATGAAAAAAAGAAATAGCCAAAAATACTAATCAAAATGCAGCCGAAAATTTTCCTCAGATTTATAAAAAGTGACATGCAAAATTTGGTACCAATTGGTTCAGTAGTTTTTGAGTTTATCGCGAAACAGACAGACAGACATTGACTTTTATATATATAGAGATGTGCTTTATCTGTCTATATGTACTGTTGGCTTCCGTAGGCGTCTCTTACTGGGAAAAAGAAAGAGAGGATTCCATTTAGTTATTAACTAATATATGCATTTATTTAAGGAGCGACCCGCTCTAACACAATAGTTACAAAAACAGAAAAGCGAGTGGGGGGGGGGGCAAAGGTGGCGTGATCGTAGCCAACCAATAGGAGGGCGCCATTCCAAAAAAAAAAAGCAAACGGTGACAGAGATGACATATGAATACGAGATAAAGAATTAAGAACGGATGACGCTCGTAACTGTATATAGAATAGAATATACAAGGTCTTCATTGGTAGCGCTCACCTTGGGAAAGACTCCGGTAGACTGCGAGAGTTCTTTCAGAGTGAGAGAGCATTCTTGTTAGAGGACACCTCTCTACAAAGGACAGTTTTCATCCCCAATACAGTTGAACCTCCATGAGAGGACACCTCTCCACAAAGGACAGTTTTCATCCCCAATACAGTTGAACCTCCATGAGAGGACACCTCTCCACAAAGGACAGTTTTCATCCCCAATACAGTTGAACCTCCATGAGAGGACACCTCTCCACAAAGGACAGTTTTCATCCCCAATACAGTTGAACCTCCATGAGAGGACACCTCTCCACAAAGGACAGTTTTCATCCCCAATACAGTAGTACCTCCATGAAGGACACCTCTCCACAAAGGACAGTTTTCATCCCCAATACAGTTGAACCTCCATGAGAGGACACCTCTCCACAAAGGACAGTTTTCATCCCCAATACAGTAGTACCTCCATGAGAGGACACCTCTCTACAAAGGACAGTTTTCATCCCCAATACAGTTGAACCTCCATGAGAGGACACCTCTCTACAAAGGACAGTTTTCATCCCCAATACAGTAGAACCTCCATGAGAGGACACCCCTCTACAAAGGACAGTTTTCATCCCCAATACATTAGAACCTCCATGAGAGGACACCTCTCTACAAAGGACAGTTTTCATCACCAATACAGTAGAACCTCCATGAGAGGACACCTCTCTTCAAAGGACAGTTTTCATCCCCAATACAGTAGAACCTCCATGAGAGGACACCTCTCTACAAAGGACAGTTTTCATCCCCAATACATTAGAATCTCCATGAGAGGACAAATCTCCACAAAGGACAGTTTTCATCCCCATTACAGTAGAATCTCCATGAGAGGACACCTCTCTAAAAAGGACAGTTTTCATCCCCAATACAGTAGAACCTCCATGAGAGGACACCTCTCTACAAAGGACAGTTTTCATCCCCAATACAGTAGAACCTCCATGAGAGGACACCTCTCTACAAAGGACAGTTTTCATTACCAATACAGTAGAACCTCCATGAGAGGACACCTCTCCACAAAGGACAGTTTTCATCCCCAATACAGTAGAACCTCCATGAGAGGACACCTCTCCACAAAGGACAGTTTTCATCCCCAATACAGTAGAACCTCCATGAGAGGACACCTCTCTACAAAGGACAGTTTTCATCACCAATACAGTAGAACCTCCATGAGAGGACACCTCTCCACAAAGGACAGTTTTCATCCCCAATACAGTAGAACCTCCATGAGAGGACACCTCTCTACAAAGGACAGTTTTCATCACCAATACAGTAGAACCTCCATGAGAGGACACCTCTCCACAAAGGACAGTTTTCATCCCCAATACAGTAGAACCTCCATGAGAGGACACCTCTCTACAAAGGACAGTTTTCATCCCCAATACAGTAGAACCTCAATGAGAGGACACCTCTCTACAAAGGACAGTTTTCATCCCCAATACAGTAGAACCTCCATGAGAGGACACCCCTCTACAAAGGACAGTTTTCATCCCCAATACATTAGAATCTCCATGAGAGGACAAATCTCCACAAAGGACAGTTTTCATCCCCATTACAGTAGAATCTCCATGAGAGGACACCTCTCCACAAAGGACAGTTTTCATCCCCAATACAGTAGAACCTCCATGAGAGGACACCTCTCCACAAAGGACAGTTTTCATCACCAATACAGTAGAACCTCCATGAGAGGACACCTCTCTACAAAGGACAGTTTTCATCCCCAATACAGTAGAACCTCCATGAGAGGACACCTCTCTACAAAGGACAGTTTTCATCACCAATACAGTAGAACCTCCATGAGAGGACACCTCTCCACAAAGGACAGTTTTCATCCCCAATACAGTAGAACCTCCATGAGAGGACACCTCTCCACAAAGGACAGTTTTCATCCCCAATACAGTAGAACCTCCATGAGAGGACACCTCTCCACAAAGGACAGTTTTCATCCCCAATACAGTAGAACCTCCATGAGAGGACACCTCTCCACAAAGGACAGTTTTCATCCCCAATACAGTAGAACCTCCATGAGAGGACACCTCTCCACAAAGGACAGTTTTCATCCCCAATACAGTAGAACCTCCATGAGAGGACACCTCTCTACAAAGGACAGTTTTCATCCCCAATACAGTAGAACCTCCATGAGAGGACACCTCTCCACAAAGGACAGTTTTCATCCCCAATACAGTAGAACCTCCATGAGAGGACACCTCTCCACAAAGGACAGTTTTCATCCCCAATACAGTAGAACCTCCATGAGAGGACACCTCTCCACAAAGGACAGTTTTCATCCCCAATACAGTAGAACCTCCATGAGAGGACACCTCTCCACAAAGGACAGTTTTCATCACCAATACAGTAGAACCTCCATGAGAGGACACCTCTCTACAAAGGACAGTTTTCATCACCAATACAGTAGAACCTCCATGAGAGGACATCTCTCTACAAAGGACAGTTTTCATCACCAATACAGTAGAACCTCCATGAGAGGACACCTCTCTACAAAGGACAGTTTTCATCCCCAATACAGTAGAACCTCCATGAGAGGACACCTCTCTACAAAGGACAGTTTTCATCACCAATACAGTAGAACCTCCATGAGAGGACACCTCTCTACAAAGGACAGTTTTCATCCCCAATACAGTAGAACCTCCATGAGAGGACATCTCTCTACAAAGGACAGTTTTCATCCCCAATACAGTAGAACCTCCATGAGAGGACATCTCTCTACAAAGGACAGTTTTCATCACCAATACAGTAGAACCTCCATGAGAGGACATCTCTCTACAAAGGACAGTTTTCATCCCCAATACAGTAGAACCTCCATGAGAGGACACCTCTCTACAAAGGATAGTTTTCATCACCAATACAGTAGAACCTCCATAGGAGGACCTTCCTACTAGAAGACAACTTTCTACAAAAGCAGTTTTCATCACCAATACAGTAGAACCTCCATGAGAGGACACTCAAGCTAGAGGACACCTCTTTACAAAGGACAGTTTTCATTTCCAAAATAGCTCATGTTTACTATTCAACAACTCTTCTGTAAGAGGACACTTTGGCTCTCTGCAACTGAGTGTCTTTTAGAGAGAGTTTCTACTGTATACAAATTTTTAAATATTAAAATAATTCTTGCCCTACAAAAACATTTCCCTTTTTTTTTAATTCCACATAGATGATGCTGTTTATCATGTTTAAATAAGAGGGAGTTGGTGAAGAAGTGGTATAAATTGTCAATGTTTGACAGCCATGACTTGGGGATCGAATCCCGCATTGGGAACTTTTTTTATGAAAAAAGAAGACTTGCTCAAATGGTTCCAGATTCTTGCAAAATTTCAACTCCACCAGTCCTCTTCTTCTTTCTTATCTTCACTCAATCATATCAGGGTATCAAGTCTGTAGAGCTTGTTGATGGTGTCTGCTGGGGATGAGTAGAGCATATCAAAGGACCTTTGACATCCATAATCATTGGGTGAAGTAGAATGTCTTTGTCATTAAGACTAAGAGCACTACTCAGTAGCAGGCTACTGACTTAGTTTCAATATGAAATGGCCGCCTCTGACATGAGGAACAGACAACATGTGAAGCTGCTCCTAACATGGAGTACAGCAATCCTGAATACCTGGAAAAGGAGCCCTTACAGGGTACTATCAGCCGGATCAGCTGAGCTCAGATTTTTTATCAAGCTTGTTACTGCTTCCCCTTCTACTTTTTCATCCGGGCTTGGGATTGGCAAAGGTGGAGTTACCTCACCAGTGAGTTCAAGCAACCAAATGGGGCTCTGGCACACTTGTAGACATAAAGGTCTATCTGCTTTCAACATGTGTAGACATGTAGTGCACTTACAGTAAAAACATTCACTTACTAATCATCATGTTTATCATTACCTGTATCACATGTACTAGGGATTAAAAAAAAAAAGATAATAAACACAAGGTAATAAGACCAAATCCAAATAAATAAATAGTGTGTGACCTTTCGGTAACAGCGTACTGATTCCATTCAGTACTTTTGTCTGAAGATGGTAACAATGCTGTTACTGAAACATCACATACTATTTATTTATTTGGATTTGGTCTTATTACCTTGTGTTTATAATCTATAATCCAAATTGTGCCTTATCAAAAAAAAAAAAGAAAAAGATCTGCAAAAGATGTACATGCCATACTTGGAATAATTACCACAGACATCCATTTGACAACCACAGATACTGGAAGGATCACAAACAACTCAGCTAACAGAACAGCTGTGTCACATGACCTATGTGACCATAACTTGTGTGATTGTGGAATACACAGGTCCTGGAGCATGTGAGTGAAACAGCTGTATGGCACAGAGCTTTCTGTAGATAATATCTACACTGCATGGAAATGTAAACTGTAGATATAATTGGAATATCTCATTGGAAAGATAACAAATTTTAGTTATGATAAAGCACAATTTGGATTATAGATTATAATCCTTATAGATTATAATCCAAATTGTACCTTATAATTTTTTTTTTGCTTATCCCTAGTACATGTGGTACAGTCCATGATAATCATGGTGGGTAGTTAGCGACTGCCCTTACTGTAAGCGCACCACATATCTACACATGTGAAAAGCAGTTCGACTTTGCACTTACAAATATGCCAGAGCCTCAATTAGTGGGGTTGAACTTTTGCAAGAATCGGGGGCCATTGGAGCATTTTTTTTTTTAAACAGAAAAAAGCATCCATGCGGGAATCCAACCCGGGTCGTAGCGGTCGAAAACCAAACGGTTTAACCAGCCTTCCACCGACCCCCTAATTATTATTTTTGATAGACTTCAATGGACCTAAGAAGTTATTCTTTCTATGAGCTGAAGAAAATGAATTCCAAAGTGAATAAATTTAATTATGTAAAATAATAACATTGTCATCGTGAATAAGCAAGTAGAAATTAAAGTTAAATAGTAAATTTTATATGGAACTTTTATAGAAAACTTTTAATATCCTTTTTTCACCAGGATTGAATGAGTGTACAAAATTTCAAGCTTCTACGTGTTCAGTGAGGCTATTTAAAAAAAAAAATGATCACAAGATTTGTGGAGAGACATGGGAGCAAGTTAAATTAAAACTATAAAAAAAAGCATTGTACCATACTCAAATAAATAGTGTGTGATGTTTCGGTGACAGCGTTGTTACCATCTTCAGACAAAAGTACTGAATGAGTCATTCAATACTTTTGTCTGAAGATGGTAACAACGCTGTTACTGAAATGTCACAAACTATTTATTTTTTTGGATTTGGTCTTATTACCTTGTGTTTATAATCTATAATCCAAATTGTGCCTTATCTCATTGCACAATACTACATCACTTGGGACCAGAATTATTATGTTGTTATAAAGAATGACATTATTGTAGATTGGATTATAATTAATTCTCAAGATGTAAACTCATCAAACCTCAACATGGACAAAACTTAAGGAAGTTGTACCTTTCAGTATGTATATCTGGATTCAGACAATAACTCTGAAAGATACTACAGTGACCTTTATTGAAGACACACGAGATAACCAATATACACTCATGGACAAAACTTAGGGAAGTTGTACCTTTCAGCATGTATATCGGGATTCAGACAATAACTCTGAAATATATTACAGTGACCTTTATTGAAGACACACGAGATAACCAATATACACTCATGGACAAAACTTAAGTTGTACCTTTCAGCATGTATATCGGGATTCAGACAATAACTCTGAAATATATTACAGTGACCTTTATTGAAGACACACGAGATAACCAATATACACTCATGGACAAAACTTAGGGAAGTTGTACCTTTCAGCATGTATATCGGGATTCAGACAATAACTCTGAAATATATTACAGTGACCTTTATTGAAGACACACGAGATAACCAATATACACTCATGGACAAAACTTAAGTTGTACCTTTCAGCATGTATATCGGGATTCAGACAATAACTCTGAAATATATTACAGTGACCTTTATTGAAGACACACGAGATAACCAATATATACTCATGGACAAAACTTAAGTTGTACCTTTCAGCATGTATATCGGGATTCAGACAATAACTCTGAAATATATTACAGTGACCTTTATTGAAGACACACGAGATAACCAATATACACTCATGGACAAAACTTAAGTAAGTTGTACCTTTCAGCATGTATATCGGGATTCAGACAATAACTCTGAAATATATTACAGTGACCTTTATTGAAGACACACGAGATAACCAATATACACTCATGGACAAAACTTAAGGAAGTTGTACCTATCAGCATGTATATCGGGATTCAGACAATAACTCTGAAATATATTACAGTGACCTTTATTGAAGACACACGAGATAACCAATATACACTCATAGACAAAACTTAAGTAAGTTGTACCTTTCAGCATGTATATCGGGATTCAGACAATAACTCTGAAATATATTACAGTGACCTTTATTGAAGACACACGAGATAACCAATATATACTCATGGACAAAACTTAAGTAAGTTGTACCTTTCAGCATGTATATCGGGATTCAGACAATAACTCTGAAATATATTACAGTGACCTTTATTGAAGACACACGAGATAACCAATATACACTCATGGACAAAACCTAAGGAAGTTGTACCTATCAGCATGTATATCGGGATTCAGACAATAACTCTGAAATATATTACAGTGACCTTTATTGAAGACACACGAGATAACCAATATACACTCATGGACAAAACTTAAGTAAGTTGTACCTTTCAGCATGTATATCGGGATTCAGACAATAACTCTGAAATATATTACAGTGACCTTTATTGAAGACACACGAGATAACCAATATACACTCATGGACAAAACTTAAGGAAGTTGTACCTATCAGCATGTATATCGGGATTCAGACAATAACTCTGAAATATATTACAGTGACCTTTATTGAAGACACACGAGATAACCAATATACACTCATGGACAAAACTTAAGTAAGTTGTACCTTTCAGCATGTATATCGGGATTCAGACAATAACTCTGAAATATATTACAGTGACCTTTATTGAAGACACACGAGATAACCAATATACACTCATGGACAAAACTTAAGGAAGTTGTACCTTTCAGCATGTATATCGGGATTCAGACAATAACTCTGAAATATATTACAGTGACCTTTATTGAAGACACACGAGATAACCAATATATACTCATGGACAAAACTTAAGTAAGTTGTACCTTTCAGCATGTATATCGGGATTCAGACAATAACTCTGAAATATATTACAGTGACCTTTATTGAAGACACACGAGATAACCAATATACACTCATGGACAAAACTTAAGTAAGTTGTACCTTTCAGCATGTATATCGGTATTCAGACAATAACTCTGAAATATATTACAGTGACCTTTATTGAAGACGTATGAAATAACCAAGTGTGAACAAAATTGTCTCTGTCTCCGTCACAAAAAGAGATGAATGACGGCATCAAAGACTTTACATTTCCATAAGTTTTGTTCATGAATATAGTTTATTATCTAATGTTTTTGTAACCCACTGTACCCTTTTCAAGGTAGAAATCTTTAAGACAAGTTTGTCTCTTGTTGATAATTTTCTGGAACATATATACATAAGGAAAATAGATCAACAAAAGTCAGACTTTATTTAGAGCTTTCTACCTTGAAAGTGTGACAGTGAGTTGTTGAAACTTGCAATAATAAACTTTTTTGAGGAATGATAAGACACACAATTTGGATTATAGATTATAAACACAAGGTAATAACACCAAATATCCAAATAATTTGTGGCGTTTCTGTAACAACGTTGTTACTGAAGCGTCTCACACTATTTAGTGTTATTACCTTATGTTTTTTTAGGATTGATAAGTCTATACATATTGAATTAATCATGTAACAAGAACAAATCTAAATATAAATAAATAATGTTAAACATTTCAGTAACAGTGTTGTTATCATCATCAGAAAAACACAAGGTAATAAGATCCAATATAAATAAATAAATAGTGTGTGACGTTTCAGTAACAGTGTTGTTACCATAATCAGAAAAACACAAGGTAATAAGACCCAATCCAAATAAATAAATAGTGTTTAACATTTCAGTAACAGTGTTGTTACCATAATCAGAAAAACACAAGGTAATAAGACCCAATCCAAATAAATAAATAGTGTGTGACATTTCAGTAACAGCGTTGTTACCATAATCAGAAAAACACAAGGTAATAAGACCCAATCCTAATAAATAAATAGTGTGTGACATTTCAGTAACAGCATTGTTACTATCATCAGACTATGTGATGAATGGGAGAGACAGCATAAGTTCTGGAACAAAAGTAAATACAAAAGTCGAACTGCTTTCTACATGTCTAGACATGTGGTACACTTACAGTAAAAACTATCGTTAACTACCTACCATGATTATCATGACTCATACTATATTTTCTTGCTTCCCTCTTTCTCTTTCTTTTTCTTCTGTCTATATCGTTGTTTCCTTTGTCTTACTGCTTTGTTCTTATGCATACCTCTGGTGAATCCTGTATAGGGTCAGTTACCCTAAATAAAGGCTTTTTGTTGTTTGTTGTTGACTCATACTATATGTACTTGGGATAAAAATAAATAACAACCTAAACTGTGCCATGTTATTCCACCTATAATTGCCACACATCAAGTGCTTCCATGTTGTTATGTAAACAGGGCAGGATGGCCGGCATACTCCGACCAAGGGTTGCTCCCATGTTCCGCTCTGTTGCCATGTTGTCTTCCCATCAACTCTATCCCATTAAGGTGAGTTCCACATTTCCACAATAACTGGAGGAAAATAAAATAAACAAAATAAACCATGAGTCTGCCACAATCTAACTTCTCTTTTAAACAGGTTTATAGCTACCAAATATATAAACACAAGGTGATACAGTAGAATCTCCATGAGAGGACACTCCTGCTAGAGGACACCTCTCTATAAAGGACAGTTTTTATCACCAAAATTACAATTTTTACTATTTAGCAACTCTCCGGTAAGAAGACACCTCTCCCTAAAAGACACTTTGGCTCTGTAATTAGGTGTTGTCCTTTACAGGGAGGTAGTTCTGCTGTATGACTAAATCCAAATAAATAAATAGCGTGTCACATTTCAGTAACAGCACATTGTTAACATCTTCAAACAAAAGTACCATCTGATGGTGGTAACAATGCTGTTACTGAAATGTCACACACTATTTATTTATTTGGATTTGGTCTTATTACCTTGTGTTTTTAATCTGTAATCCTAATTGTGCCTTATGGTTACCAAATATATAATCTACCAATCTTGTGAAAGAACTACTTTACCATTTAGTATAGTCATCTAAGAAACATAAGCTACACAATTACAAATAATCAAGATGTGGTCTGTTGTGTCTACACAAGGTAATAAGACCAAATCCAAATAAATAGTGTGCAACATTTCTGTAATAGTGTTTTTACAATCATCTGAAAAAAGATAAGGCACAATTTGAATTATAGATTATAAAACAAGGTAATAAGACCAAATCCAAATAAATAGTGTGTGACGTTTCGGTAGCAGTCTGAAGATGGTAACAACGCTGTTACCGAAACTTCACACACTATTTATTTATTTGGATTTGGTCTTATTACCTTGTTTCATCTGAAAAAAAGTACTAAATGAGAAAAATACCCCAATGTTTTTTATCATTCAGTACTTTTGTCTGATGATGGTAACAATGCTGTTACTGAATGATCATAAGGAAATTGGTTAATTAAGGGAATTAAAACAAAGTGATTACTAATAGGAGGCAGCCTCTTCCAGTGTGTATGGCTGTCCTTTAATTATAAGGTCTAAAAATTTTGAAAAGTAAAAAAAAAAAATAGCCAACCCTGGTTATAGTGAACCATAAGCTCTGTCCCATTGGAGTTCACTATAGAGGGTTTTACTGTATTTGGATTGTGCGGTCTTATTACCTAGTGTTTATAATCTATAATCTAAATTGTACCTAATCATTGTTACTGTATGTGTGTCTATAATCCAAATTTTGTTCCTTATCATCCATAATTACCTATGGAAGTGAATTTTGAACCTTCACCAAAGCCATATAAAAAGATACTCCAAAACAAGGTCTTGTTACCTTATGAATCTTTATTTCAGTTGAGTGAGATATCAGTTTTCTATAAAAAAAAATAAAAGTGACAAGTACTACATATAATCTAACTTTTTCATTTCGACACTCAAGCGAACATAATTTTACGTTGAATTAAAGTCAGTGTTGAATAAATACAATTTGGATTATAATGATAAAGCGCACTTTGGATTATAGATTATAATAAAGGAAAATAAGACCTAATCCAAATAATTTATTAGTGTGTGATGTTTCGGTAACAGCATTGTCACCATCATCAGACAAAAGAATAAAATCAAATTCTAATAATTCTCTAATAAATTATTTGGATTAGGTCTTATTTTCTTTTATTATAATTTGGATTATAGATGAGAAACACAAGATAATAAAACCAAATCCAATACACACTATTTATTTTAATTTATCTTATTATTATGAAAAAGGCATCTCCTTATCGTGCAACTGAAAGTTGATGATGGCTTGCGCCATCTATCAGAATAAATATCAACTATTCTTGTTGATTGTTAATTATTCCAGAATTGGCCAAATACCCATTCTTGATTAATCAAGAAAAGCTAACCATGTATGCGTTTCGGGCTGTTGGCCCTCATCAGCGTGGTGCAAGCTGTACCTCAACGACAAAAAAATGGTCCTTCAGGCATCTTGAAAAATCATGAAACGGGTAGTTAAGGCCAGAATTACGTGAAACCGTGACACAATGTGAAAAAATAGTACAAATGTGATATTTTACTGGGATAAGGTGCATAAATTATGAAAAAGGCATCTCCTTATCGTGCAACTGAAAGTTGCTGATGGCTTGCGCCATCTATCAGAATAAATATCAACTATTCTCGTTGACTTTTTCACATTATTTTATTATGTTTTTAAAGTCTGTGTTGAATTACAGTCAGTCTTCTTTCTTATCTCCACTCAATCATATCAGGGTATCAAGCTTGTATAATTCCAAAGATCATTTGTTGGGTTGGAAGCTGATTCAGAAATAATATACAGCCACGATAAGACACAATTTGGATTTTAGATTATAAATACAAGGTAATAATAAATAAATAGTGTGTGACGTTTCTGTAACAACGCTGTTACTGAAACGTCACACACTATTTATTTACTTGGATTTGGTCTTATTACCTTTTATTTATAATCTATAATCCAAATTGTGCCTTATCGTGATCAATATATAGTGTTTCCATGACCCTATATGGGATATACATAGGGTAATGATAGATTCCTGATAAGGTACAATTTGGATTCTAGATTAAAAACACAAGGTAATAATTTGGTCTTATTACCTTGTGTTTAATGTTGTAACTAAAACATCACACACTATTTATTTATTTGGATTTGATCTTATTACTTTGTGTTAGACTCCTATTTAATAAACTCTGGTTAAAGTCCACCAGGCTCTATGAACCTGTGAAACCTGTAGAGACAACCATCTATATGTTGGCAGGTGATAGAGAATGCCAACATTGACGTCACAACAGCCGACCACAGACTGGGACTGGAGAGGATGGCAGGAGCCAGACACAACCTGCAGCTTGCCATCACAACAGCCCACGCCGGCGGAGGACCACGCGGCATCCAGCGCCACACTGTGCGCAATAAGAAACTGCTGCCTCGTGTCCGCCTCAACATGATCCGTGATCCAGATTCTCTTTTCCTGGAGTTGGGAGTCCTTGTCGGACTGGGCATGGACTACGGACATGTACCTGCTGGAGGATTGGTTTCCTGTAAGTCCAATTTTATCTTGAAGATCACAAATCCATTGTGGAGCCTCAGTATATAAGCTTCCTTGGTCAGTTCTTCTTCTTTCTTATCTCCAATCATGATTGAATGAAGTAGAATGCATCTGTCTTTGTCATTAAGACTGGGAGCACTACTCAGTAGCAGGCCACTGACTTAGCTCCAAAAGAAATGGCCGCCTCTGACATGAGGAACAGATGCCATGTGCAGCCGCTCCTAACATGGAGTACAGACATCCTGTATCCCTGGATTAGGAGCCCTTACAGGGTACTATCAGCCAGGCCAGCTGAGTCCAGGTTTTTTAGCGAGCTTGTTACTGCTCCCCCTCCTCCTTTTTCATCCGGGTTTGGGACCGGCAAAGGCGGATTTTTGCTCAGTTCTCTTTGTTAACAGAAACTTGGATATAACATTATAGTTCTAAGATTCCAAATTTTAAGTCCAAACAGATGATTATATCCTCCAGGATACAGTAATTCTCAATCTAGAGTAGATTTTCTCTCATGAGTGACTCATCCCATGAGTGACCATCTCTCATAAGCGACCACCCTTGTATATTTGAAAATATAAACAATTTATAACACAAGAGTTTTAAAAATAATAATAATCATTTTCAGCTCTTTTTATAACAAGACTCACCATGGATATAAGCCAGGTTCTCACAATAGTTTTACCTTTGCAGAAAATAACATTAGAAAATTATTTTTTATTTGTATTTCATTTAAAAATAAAAGTAGTGTAAATGGTCATAACTTAATTGTGTTGCTATAACAATGGTTTAAAAATTGAGACTTAAAACTTGGAACTTTTGATTTCTTGTGGCCTTTGTACTTACTTGTATGGAACACAAAGATTATTGTTGTATAATTAACTTACTGTTATGAAATAGGTTGTTATAGTACAACCTCTTTAAAGGACAACACCTAGTTGTAGAGCCAAAGTGGCCTTTAGTGAGAGGGGTGTTCTCTTACCAGAGAGTTGATAAATAGTAAAAAAAGGTAATTTTGGTGATGAAAACTGTCCTTTATAGAGAGATGTCCTCTAGCCTAGAGTGTCCTCCTCTCATGAAGGTTGTTCTCCTGTATGCCATCTATAGAAGTGACATGTGATGCTAGAACTCCCCTTTGCCGGTCCCAAGCCCGGATGAAAAAGGAGGAGGGGGAGCAGTAACAAGCTCACTAAAAAACCTGGGCTCAGCTGGCCCGGCTTATAGTACCCTGTTAGGGCTCCTAATCCAGGGATACAGGATGAGCAGCGTTTGTACTCCATGTTAGGAGCGGCTGCACATGGTGTCTGTTCCTCATGTCAGAGGTGGCCATTTCTTTTGGAGCTAAGTCGGCCTGCTACTGAGTAGTGCTCTGGGTCTTAATGAGAAAGGCATTCTACTTCACTCAGTCATGATAGTTGTCAAACAGACACCATCAAGGGTCACAACTTGATATCCTAATATGATTGAGTGGAGATAAGAAAGAAAACATGTGACGCAGACATCAGCCAGGTCCACGGCCACTACTGCCTGATGAGCTGCAGTGAGGCCACCTTCAAAGGCGGCACCTTGTTCCCCATTAGTGTGGAGAAACAGATTCGGCTGCAGCAGCTGGTCCACCTCAACCTGCTGCCTGGGATCTACCTGGTGGACAGTGGGGGAGCCTTCCTGCCTCTCCAGGTCTGTCTGTCCCTCACTGTTTGTGTGTGTGATAACTGTATGTTGTGGCAATGTGTGGTGTGGCATTGGGTTGTGTGACCCTTTGTCATCCTGTGTGACATTGTGTGGTGTGACATTGTGACAATTGACAATTAAAACAAATTTATTGACAACTCAGTCAATATTTACAAAATGAGATCACAAAAATAATTAGAGAAAATAAAAAGATAGCGAAAGCGTGTTCGAACCAGGGACATCAGGTTCTAAAGTTTAAAGCTTTCTCAGCTAGGCTATTTTGCCTATTATATAATAATTTATAGAAGAATTTAATATTTACAAATTTAAATTTTCAGCCGGGGAGTCTTCCCCACCGTACAAGTGTCCTCTTCCAGGCGATGAGGGGGTCTTCAGTTCCAACACCCAGCTCCACCTGCACAAAGTACTGATAAATTCGGCCCTTCGCTGACGCAAGGATGGCCATTTCATCGGTGTGACATTGTGTGATAGTGTATGACCCTGTGTAACATTGTGTGGTATGACATTTTGTATGACCCTGTGTGACATTGTATGACCGTGTGGTGTGACATTGTGTATGGTACTGTGTGACCTTTTGTGATCCTGTGTGACATTATGTGGTATGACACTGTATGTGACAATGTGTAATCAACTGTGATGTCCCAGGCTGAGATATTCCCAGACAGGAACCATGGCGGGAGAATGTTCCGTAATGAAGCCATCCTCTCTGCTAAAGGAGTTCCTCAAGTAAGTCTCAAGTTCACATTGGTGACATCATTCACACTTCATGATGACATTCAAATCACAATTTTTACATCCAAACAGTATAACTTCTTTAATTCAACACCTACTTTAATATCTAATCAAATCCCAATCACCCAATTTAATCTAATTAAATGACCAGAAATCAACACTGACTTTAATTCAGCTGAAAATTCTGATATCTTGGGTTGTTGAATTAAAGAGGTTAGACACTATTTAGTTGAACAGTAGAATTGCCCATGAGAAGTCACTAGCCAATAATCATGTCTAAACCAGTGTTGGGCATTAAAAAAATATTTTTCAATTAAATTGAAGTGCAATTAACAATTAATTAATTGTTAATTAGAAAAGTGCAATTAACAATTAATTAATTGTTAATTGTATGAATACAATTAAAAATTAATTAATTGTTAATTGTAAAAATACAATTAACAATTGATTAATTGTTAATTGTGAAAATTACAATTAACAATTAATCAATTGTTAATCTTTAATAAATCATTTTAATTAATATTTGCCCAACACTGGTCTAAGCCCAGTATCTCCTGGGGGTGGTCTTTTATCAGAGTGTTCCAGTTGAAAGACTTCTCATAACTTGGTCTGATTATGGTCTATGATAAGATACCACCTCTTGAGGAGCATGGGCTCATGGAATTCGTGTAATATTTACACAACGGGAATAAGAAACAACAACTCCAGGAGAATCTTTAAAAAGAATATTATGCCTCTAAAATAGTTTTGTAATTTGATAACAGATGGCGCGCTAGTGCATCGTAACATAATTGTTCAAATAAAAGACACAATTTGATATTTGCGGAAGAGCGATTGCTCGAAGCATATTATATATTTATAATTATATTTAATTCTGCTGTCCTAAAAGCTTATGTCCATAGTTCTTCTAAAATACCCATTCCAAGAGTCTTACAACAGTCAGCTATAAAAGGAAGTTCCAAAAATGCAATATAACAGCGGTATGGTAGATTAAACTGGCGAAACCGCTGGGAGGGTTCACCACTGATGAGCCAGGCCCTCCCTTTAATTTTTCCATTGCAGTAAGGACAGTAGAAATTGTTTTATTTTAAAAAGAATATTACGCCTCTAAAATAGTTTAGAATCTCTCCATGTTTTTATACAATTTTTTATGGGAGACTGTACTGAGACAGAGGGAAGATTTAATACACATACACACTTATAAAAACCTTTATTGTAAAATGACATTTGAAAATTATCCCACATGTGTTTCTTTTCAACGAAAAATCAAAATTTATTTTAAGGAGAAATAACGATTATTTCCAACCTTAGGGATGAAGTATGAAAGGATGAATTGTGAAGAGTAATGATAAACGGAAAAATAAAAGTGTCCAGGGATGGGAACCCACAGTGTTCCGCTTACCGGGCAGATGCCATGTCCACTAGGCTACCCTGGACATATTTTTCTGTTCGTAAATAATACATAAAGTAATATATAATACAATATAATGCGGCTTGTGATTGTAAAACGACTTTATTAACTCTATAGATGAGAGGACTGTAACAGAACTGAAGGTGGGTTTGCTCTACATTAGCTGGAGCTGGGGAAGTAAGTCTCCAGAATGTCCCCGTAGATGGAAGCAGGATGGTCACACACAGGATGGACTTCATTTAATCTTCTACAACTGGTTGAAGATAAAAACAAAAATTTAGAAAAAACTTTATGGGAAAAGTACAACGTAAAATTGTTTTGAGATCAGGTTGATCTTCTTCTTTCTTATCTCCACTCAATCATATTGAGGTATCAAGCTTGTAAAGCTTGAGACTTTTGATGGTGTCTTTAACATGGTGTCTTAGCTCCAAAAGAAATGACCGCCTCTGACATGAGGAACAGACACCATGTGCAGCTGCTCCTAACATGGAGTACAAACACTGCTCATCCTGTATCCCTGGATTAGGAGCCCTTACAGGGTACTATCAGCCGGGCCAGCTGAGCCCAGGTTTTTTAGTGAGCTTGTTACTGCTCCCCCTCCTCCTTTTTCATCTGGGCTTGGGACCGGCAAAGGCAGAGTTGATCAGGTTGATAAATTAAGGGAAAGACATTTTATAATTGTGCACCACACATACACTTGTAAAGATCAGGTTGTGTTTTGTTTGATATTGATATCGAAAAAGGCATTCAAAGAATAACAATCATTGACCTGAAATATTTTCGAATACTTCTAATTCTTGGAAAAATTCAACAAGAACTTCTAAAAGTGCATGAAATTACTGCAAATTGGAAAATTTCAAATATTACTATGCTACTTACATGAAGATTAATTACATATTCAATTCAATACACTTATAAATATCAATGTAATTATTCTAAATTCAAATCATTTTTCTAAAGTCAATAATAATCATATGGATAATTTAACAAACAGTTATTGTATTGTTCCTCATTTGTAATGTAATAATAAATTGTTTGCCTGCTTAAGAGATTGTGTTTGACCTTTAAATAAATTACAGTTAACTATTTATGTTTCTTTTATCACATGGTTTGATGCATCCATAATTGTGGTCATGGAATTCGTGTAATCTTTACACAAGGGGATAAGAAACAACAACAACAACAAAGTTGTGGTTATAGGGATTGAAGTAAACATGCTTCATGCTAAATGGAAAACAAAGAATTATATCTTTAGATGTTGAATCTATGTTTACTCTTCAATCCCTAATGCCAAGTTAACATTATAACACTGATGAGGGCCAACAGGATTAATTATCTTGTACTACAAATGAAAACACCAAAACGTAAATGTTTTGGTGTTTTTATTTGTATTATATAGATGGCGTGTTATTGCTATGTATTGTTATCTTGTGTATAATAAATTAATTATTTTTAAATTTGCCTTTATTTATCCCTGTGACAATATATAGCTACACTATGGCATGATTGACAGATAGCCGTGGTATGTGGGAGTTCCACGGCAGGTGGGGCCTATGCTCCAGCCATGGCGGAGGAAGCTTCCATTGTCCACCGGCTGGGCACCATCTTCCTGGGAGGTCCTCCGTTGGTGCGGGCGGCCACTGGGGAGGTGGTGACTGAGGAGGAGCTGGGTGGGGCTGATCTCCACTGCAGGTACTGTACCTTGTTATACTCTTGCTAACCTCTTGTTATATAATTACACTCATGGTCTAAACTTAAGGATGGAAAGGCACAATTTGGATTATATAATATAAATACAAGGTAATAAGATCCAAATAAATAAATAGTGTGTGATGATTCAGTAACAACGCTGTTACAGAAGCATCACATACAAATTATTTATTTGGACTCTGACTTATTACCTTGTGTTAAAAAACTAAAGGAACTTGTAACTTTTAGCATGTATATCGGGATATTCAGACAATAACTCTGAAAGATATTACCGTGACCTTTATTGAAGACTAGCCGAATGACCCGGGCAACGCCCGTGTTTTACCCGATTGAATGTTTTGATTCAAATACTATTTGTTACAATTATAAATTGGCGCCTTAAATAAATGCATATGTTAGTTAATAACTATAGCCTATGTGCTTTATCTGTCTATGTACTGTTGGCTTCCGTAGGCGTCTCTTACTGGGAAAAAGAAAGAGAGGATTCCATTTAATTATTAACTAATATATGCATTTATTTAAGGAGCGACCCGCTCCAACACAATAGTTACAAAAACGAAGAAGCGAGTGGGGGGGCAAAGGTGGCATGATCGTAGCCAACCAATAGGAGAGCGCCATTCCAAAAAAAAAAGCAAACGGTGACAGAGATGAAAACTGATGACTGATTGTTGATTAGGAGATGAAGAATGACGCTCGTAACTGTATATAGAATACACGAGATAACCAAGTGTGAACAAAATTGCCTCTGTCTCCTTAAAAAAATAGACGGCCGACAACATCAATATATGAAACTTCCTTTAGTTTTTGTTCATGAGTCTATGTATTAATTTACCAAAAGAGACACTTATCCTTCTAAAAATGCATTAAAAACCATTTTTGGTGCATTGCCACAGAATAGAAAGTTAAGGTTGTGATAAGGAATGAGTCCCAACAGAAATTTTGGCAAATATAGACAAAATTCAACCTGTATACCATAGGCTTAGCCCTCATCATCTAGTGATGGGACACATTCTTCAGATCACCACCATAATATTCTATACGGGGGGGGGCGATGAATTTTGTTTTGATTATTTTAATTAATGTTTGAAGGGAGAGGTGACACTTTTGATACATGACTACCATCCTCCTGTGTAATGATTATTATAAAATAAATGAAGCTTCCAGGGTTAAGTTTCTTGTGCAAATTTTTATTTTCAAGCTTTCAGACTTGTCTTTCAACAGGATGATTATTATTAATGCTTATTGTTGAGAACCAATGAGAATTCCATACAATTATGGAAATAACTAAGAGTGATTTAAGCTTTAAACCTAATCTATTTAGAGCTCACCAGTCAATATTGTCTGGTGACAACCACTTCCTATCTTATAGTCATTGACTTAGCACAGAGCACTTAGCACATATGGCTGGATTAAGACTGGGAGCACTACTCAGTAGCAGTCCACTGACTTAGCTCCAATATGAAATGGCCGCCTCTGACATGAGGAACAGACGCCATGTGCAGCCGCTCCTAACATGGAGTACATCCTGTATCCCTAAAGCTCTTACAAGGTACTATCAGCCTGGCCAGCTGAGCCCAGGTTTTTTAGTGAGCTTGTTACTGCTCCCCCTCCTCCTTTTTTATCCGGGCTTGGGACTGCCGAAGTTGCTGTACTTGATGACAATAATTTTTATTTCCACAATATTGTATGTTGTGTGTCTAGGATAATCAAAAAATACTTGTCAAATTATCTCTAAATATTTTTTTGTTGCTTATCCCTAGTACACGTGGTACAGGCCATGATAATCATAGTGGGTAGAAGTAGGTGACTGCTTTTACTGTAAGGGCACCACATGTTTACACATGTGAAAAGCAGTTCAACTTTGCACTTACAAATGTAAAATCTCTAAAGATGGAGTGTGTGGGATATACAACCCAGGAACTTAAGTTCCCGGAGCCTTTAAAATTCAGTTTTATTCACAATAGCGACCAAAGTCCAAGATATATCGTTAAACAGAGTTATTTCTAATAACAATTATCCGCAAAACCAGTTTGAGGTTGGAAATTCCTATGAGAGTGTCCATCTGAAATCTTGAGTATTGGAAGGATATGCAGATGAAGAGGAGATGATCCACTGTTTGGTTTTCATTCTATCACTAGGGACAAATTGGATCCTCTACGAATTTTTCGCTTAGTTTTCTTGTGCCTAGCTATGGCCATTAGGTGGTTGTGGAAGTACTCTCATAATAATAATTGAGAAATGGAGATTTAAATATTTAAATAAGATGGAGTGTGTGTGTCATCAGAGTGAGTGGAGTCACCGACTTCTTCGCAGAGACGGAGGAAGAGGCGTTCCAGCAGTGCCGAGAAAACATGTACATGCTGGGGCCGCCACAGCCCCGCAATCTGTACCCTCCCACACAACCTGTGTACAACAATCCTGAACAACTCTCCGCTCTGGCTGGGAAACTGACAATCTCCAAGTCAGATATGCTGGCGGTAAGTTTGACTGTTTGATTTGCATATGTAGATATGCAACTATTGGTCAGAGATATGGTCAATGGGAAAGACAGAGGAAAAAAAAAAAGATTGGAAGTATTTGGAATGTGGATCTGGGGAAAATATAAGAAGGGATAGACAGGATATTAGAAATGGAGAAGTCTTGAGAATACAGTAGAACCTCCATGAGAGGACACCTCTCTACAAAGGATAGTTTTCATTTGCAAAATTACCATTTTTACTATTTTGTAACTCTCTGGTAAAAGGACACCTCTCCCTAAAGGATACTTTGGCTCTGCAATTAGGTGTTGTACTTTACAGGGAGGTAGTTTTACTATATTAGAAAATATTGAGACAGAGCTTGTGACATATAGAACACTGCCGTAGTTTGTCTATCTTGTAGATGCCTGACACACAGGAATGACTGTCCCCAAATCCTGGACAACAGCATGTTCAAGTTTAGAGAGGTGTCATCTAGTGGGAATTTCCTCTCATAACAGTTCTACTGTATCATAAATAACGTGCATTTTTTTGAAAATATTGAGATTCCTTGTGACTTATAGAAAGCTTATGTCCATATTTATGTATATATATGTCCATAGTTTTCTAGAATACCATTTCAGAGATTCCACCCTTCAGTGCATCATATATAAGCAGAATTATCCAATACAGTATTATAGATCTAAAGAAGCGGTCTGGTAGATTGAGAGAGAGAGAGAGAATTAGCGAAACCACTCGGAGGGTTCATCACTAATGAGTCAAGCCTTCCCAATATTTTTTTAAATCTAAGTAAGGACAGTAGAAATTTGATTTATGTCTAAAAGAAACATTCGCATCTTAATGTTTTCATTTGCTATATATATATAGATGGCACATTATTTATTTATATATAGAATTCTGCAGTAGTTTATAGACACCTGACACACAGGAATGGCTGTCCCCAGATCCTGGCCCACATCCTGGACGGCAGCATGTTCAAGGAATTCAAAGGGAAGTACGGACACAACCTCCTGGCAGGATTCGGCTTCCTCAAAGGGTGAGTACACTTTGTCTCATACAATTTAATGTGCAGAGCAAATTCAAAATAAGCAACAAAATCAATTAGGCAAATTATATTCATGGACAAAACCTAAGGAAGTTGTAACTCTTAGCATGTATATCGGGATTCAGACAATACCTCTGAAAGATATTACAGTGATCTTTATTGAAGACACATGAGATAACCAAGTGTGAAAAAAAATTGATTCTGTCTCCTTAAAAATGATGACCTGCGACATCAAAGACCTCCCACTTCATTTTTTCCATGAGTGTGTATGTGATGTTGAAAATGTAAACTTTTAATATTACGTATGTTTTATTTAAAAAAGTAATACACTGGTGCTATAGTTTCCATTTCCAATAACTCGTGGTATGCTAGAGCATCATGTTCAAAAATATGTGATATAAATATAAAAAGAAACTTCAGGGAATACAGTAGAACCTCCCTGTAAAGGACAACTCCTAGTTGCAGAGCCAAAGTGTCCTTTAGAGAGAGGTGTCCTCTTACTGGAGAGTTACTAATTAGTAAGAAAGGTAATTTTGACAATGAAAACTATTTTCTGTGGAGAAGTGTCCCCTAGCGGGAGTATCCTCTCATTGGAGGTTTTACTGTACCTACACCCATATGACCACACATGCGATTAACTTTCAATAAACCCACACACATAGTTGACAGTAGCTTCCACTTCTGTGTGTTGTATATATATTTCAAGTTTAATTGTTCCCACAGAGTATGTATGTAAGATCACAAGTAAATAGGTGCTAACTGTAAGAAATTTCTCATTGTTTACAATGTTATAAGTTTATCGTTTATTTTGTTCTCTCTCTTGATAAGGCACAATTTGGATTATAGATTATAAACACAAGGTAATAAGAACAAATCCAAATAAATAAATAGTGTGTCATAGTGTATATATATGTAACGTCGGAAGTTACCACTGTAATTTTGATGTATTACACTGTTAATACAAAGCGATAACGCGCCATCTGTACATATTAAATGAAAGGATTTAAAAGCACGAAAGTTTCCTTTATACATAATACACACTTCTACTGCCCTTACTGCAATGAAAAAATATATTGGGAGGGCTTGGCTCATCAGTGGTGAACCCTCCCAGCGGTTTCGCCAATTTAATCCACCAGACCGCTTCTCAGAGCTCTAATACTGTATTGGACGATTCTGCTTATATACGCAGCACTGAAGGATGGAATCTTAGAAATGGTTTTCAAGAGAACTATGGACAAAAGCTTATAGGACAGTAGAATTACATTCAAATATTTGCATCGAGCAATGCTCCTCCGCAAACAATAAATACAAGGCCAGTTAGGCATAAATTAATACAAAGCGATAACGCGCCATCTGTACATATTAAATGAAAGGATTTAAAAGCACGAAAGTTTCCTTTATACATAATACACACTTCTACTGCCCTTACTGCAATGAAAAAATATATTGGGAGGGCTTGGCTCATCAGTGGTGAACCCTCCCAGCGGTTTCGCCAATTTAATCCACCAGACCGCTTCTCAGAGCTCTAATACTGTATTGGACGATTCTGCTTATATACGCAGCACTGAAGGATGGAATCTTAGAAATGGTTTTCAAGAGAACTATGGACAAAAGCTTATAGGACAGTAGAATTACATTCAAATATTTGCATCGAGCAATGCTCCTCCGCAAACAATAAATACAAGGCCAGTTAGGCATAAATTAATACAAAGCGATAACGCGCCATCTGTACATATTAAATGAAAGGATTTAAAAGCACGAAAGTTTCCTTTATACATAATACACACTTCTACTGCCCTTACTGCAATGAAAAAATATATTGGGAGGGCTTGGCTCATCAGTGGTGAACCCTCCCAGCGGTTTCGCCAATTTAATCCACCAGACCGCTTCTCTGAGCTCTAATACTGTATTGGACGATTCTGCTTATATACGCAGCACTGAAGGATGGAATCTTAGAAATGGTTTTCAAGAGAACTATGGACAAAAGCTTATAGGACAGTAGAATTACATTCAAATATTTGCATCGAGCAATGCTCCTCCGCAAACAATAAATACAAGGCCAGTTAGGCATAAATTAATACAAAGCGATAACGCGCCATCTGTACATATTAAATGAAAGGATTTAAAAGCACGAAAGTTTCCTTTATACATAATACACACTTCTACTGCCCTTACTGCAATGAAAAAATATATTGGGAGGGCTTGGCTCATCAGTGGTGAACCCTCCCAGCGGTTTCGCCAATTTAATCCACCAGACCGCTTCTCAGAGCTCTAATACTGTATTGGACGATTCTGCTTATATACGCAGCACTGAAGGATGGAATCTTAGAAATGGTTTTCAAGAGAACTATGGACAAAAGCTTATAGGACAGTAGAATTACATTCAAATATTTGCATCGAGCAATGCTCCTCCGCAAACAATAAATACAAGGCCAGTTAGGCATAAATTAATACAAAGCGATAACGCGCCATCTGTACATATTAAATGAAAGGATTTAAAAGCACGAAAGTTTCCTTTATACATAATACACACTTCTACTGCCCTTACTGCAATGAAAAAATATATTGGGAGGGCTTGGCTCATCAGTGGTGAACCCTCCCAGCGGTTTCGCCAATTTAATCCACCAGACCGCTTCTCAGAGCTCTAATACTGTATTGGACGATTCTGCTTATATACGCAGCACTGAAGGATGCAATCTTAGAAATGGTTTTCAAGAGAACTATGGACAAAAGCTTATAGGACAGTAGAATTACATTCAAATATTTGCATCGAGCAATGCTCCTCCGCAAACAATAAATACAAGGCCAGTTAGGCATAAATTAATACAAAGCGATAACGCGCCATCTGTACATATTAAATGAAAGGATTTAAAAGCACGAAAGTTTCCTTTATACATAATACACACTTCTACTGCCCTTACTGCAATGAAAAAATATATTGGGAGGTATTATATATATTTTTTCATTGCAGTAAGGGCAGTAGAAGTGTGTATTATGTATAAAGGAAACTTTCGTGCTTTTAAATCCTTTCATTTAATATGTACAGATGGCGCGTTATCGCTTTGTATTAATTTATGCCTAACTGGCCTTGTATTTATTGTTTGCGGAGGAGCATTGCTCGATGCAAATATTTGAATGTAATTCTACTGTCCTATAAGCTTTTGTCCATAGTTCTCTTGAAAACCATTTCTAAGATTCCATCCTTCAGTGCTGCGTATATAAGCAGAATCGTCCAATACAGTATTAGAGCTCTGAGAAGCGGTCTGGTGGATTAAATTGGCGAAACCGCTGGGAGGGTTCACCACTGATGAGCCAAGCCCTCCCAATATATTTTTTCATTGCAGTAAGGGCAGTAGAAGTGTGTATTATGTATAAAGGAAACTTTCGTGCTTTTAAATCCTTTCATTTAATATGTACAGATGGCGCGTTATCGCTTTGTATTAATTTATGCCTAACTGGCCTTGTATTTATTGTTTGCGGAGGAGCATTGCTCGATGCAAATATTTGAATGTAATTCTACTGTCCTATAAGCTTTTGTCCATAGTTCTCTTGAAAACCATTTCTAAGATTCCATCCTTCAGTGCTGCGTATATAAGCAGAATCGTCCAATACAGTATTAGAGCTCTGAGAAGCGGTCTGGTGGATTAAATTGGCGAAACCGCTGGGAGGGTTCACCACTGATGAGCCAAGCCCTCCCAATATATTTTTTCATTGCAGTAAGGGCAGTAGAAGTGTGTATTATGTATAAAGGAAACTTTCGTGCTTTTAAATCCTTTCATTTAATAAGTATTACACTGTAGAATCCTGTCGACTCTCTGTTACGTCGGGACGATTACCTTTTGGGATTGATGGGTTGAGTTGATTGGTGATTGATTGAATTGTGGTGAGCGCAGTCGTTGCTGAAGTGACAAGGTGTTCTCACAGGGGAAAATAACGAAAAACACAGGATTTGGATTGGAAAAGGCTAGCAATCTAGGGAGAAAGGGGTTGAAGCTATTTGGCTGAGTTGGCTATTAACTATGGCTGTTCACATGATTGAGAATTAGACTTATCTGATCGTTTGAGAGGGTGGTGGCTGGCTTCTAACCGGTTCCTTGGTCGGTCCAGGTGCTAACTCGATGCTGTCCAGGTCCCAACTGACTAAACCCAGTACGCGATTTAACACAAAAACTATTCAGGGTTTTGATTGGCTGGTGTTTGAGACGTGTAAGCTTTCTATTGGTTCCTAGCTAATTCTCCTATTCTCTGATTGGGTCTTTGCTATCTCTTTGTTCTGGACTTGTTCTGACCTGATCCAGGAAATACTAGGTTCTTGAACCCAGTTTTATGAGTTCCTGGATAATAAAACCTGCTAATGATTGCTTCCTCTTTGATGGCCTTTCTCTCCCAGATTCTAAGCCTTGTTTTTATTAAAATCTTTAGGTTATACATTGCATACATATTGTGGTGGGATTACATCCAGTTATGTACAAATTATGACATATATATGTACACACTAATTATTTATTTGGATTTGGTCTTATTACCTTGTGTTCTCTCTCTCTTGTAAATCAATAATGTTTAATTAATATTCTTGGAATCAGTTTCTTTTAAAAAGTCTAAGGAAAGTCAACACTGTGCTACCAGACAGGCTGTGGGGGTGTTGGCCAATGCGGGGCCGCTGTCAAAAGAAGACGCAGAGAAAGGAGCCCACCACATCCTGCTGTGTGAGAGGCGCGGCATTCCACTTCTCTTCCTGCAGAACTCCACTGGCCAGCCCCTCACCCTCCCCGATGACCAAGGTAGGGTCCACTGTGTACCATTTCTAAATACACAGACCTCCTGCTACACTCAACAGTTAAGACCATTGCCACTTGTGTCATTCTCTACCTATAGAAGGATGTTTTGCCAGAAAGCTTGTACCATTGTTTTCTTAATAAAGAAGCTCTTCTCCCTGACCTTTGTTTCTTCTTCTATACTTAACAGTATTTAAGAAAAGAAACGTGGTCACAAGGTTTTCCCACTATGTACTAAGTGTAATTCTCAACTTGCAACCCCAAAACACATTATTGACTGTATTGACTCATCCATTGATGAGCTCTACTCTTTCCCGTCAGACACCATCAAAAGTTTCAAGCTTTACAAGCTTGATACCATAATATGATTGAGTGGAGATAAGAAAGAAAAAGAAAAGAAACAATCTCTTGCCATTTTTTAAAAAGTAAAACAACTTTAATATGCCTGGTCAGCTTGTTATTGCTGCCTTCATCCTTTTACATCCAGGCTTGAGACTGGCAAAGACATGTGTAAAGTTGTGTGTAATACCAAGGGTGTCCAGGGGAACTTATCAAGGCCCGTTCCAAGATGATCGCCGCCCATTCCTGCTTCCCCTTGCCCAAGGTTTCCCTCAATGTCGGAGGTTGCTTTGGTGACGACAACTTCACCATGGTGACTGTTCTCTCTCTTTTTACCCTAGATTTTGTAAAATTAACTTTCGATAAGGCACAATTTGGATTATAGATTATAAACACAAGGTAATAAGACCAAATCCAAATAAATAAATTTATTTGGATCATTCAGTACTTTTGTCTGAAGATGGTAACAATGCTGTTACCAAAACATCGCACACTATTTATTTATTTGGATTTGGTCTTTTTACCTTGTGTTTAGAACCAACTTTCTGTCTTTACTCTATATCTTCACCAAAATGTTAATCCAAATGCATATAGTATATATATATATATATGATAAGGCACAATTTGGATTATAGATTAGAAACACAATTCACTTGATAACACTAGCTATTTAAAACATGCTGTGATATATTTCTTCATTCAGTACTTTTGTCTGATGATGGTAACAACGCTGTTACCAAAACGTAACACACTATTTATTTATTGAATTTGGTCTTATTACCTGTTGTTGTTTTTTATCCTCTTGTTTAAAGATTACACAAATTACATGGGTCTTATTACCTTGTGTTTATAATCTATAATCCAAATTGTGCCTTATCATGGATGTGGCCTTATTACCTTGTGTTTATAATCTATAATCCAAATGATGCCTTATCAAAGGTACTACATGTATATATTTATTGGTATTTAAGTTATCCAATCACTGTGTCAGAACTAAATGACCAATCCCTGTGTGTGTTCTCAGTGCAGTCAGAGCTTCAAGCCCAACTTCACCCTCTCCTGGCCATTGGCTTGTTTTGGTCTCCAGGTGGGTCTTCCTTCCTAACATCTTGTTTATTGTGTGGGGTCAAGCTCTCTATGGACTGCAGCTTTTTATCTGTTGTTTTATTCCCAATTTTTCTAATACAGTAGAACCTCCCTGTAAAGGACACACAATTACAGAACCAAAGTGTCCTTTAGGGAGAGGTGTCCTCTTACCGGATAGTTGCTAAATTGTAAAAATGGTAATTTTGTAAATAAAAACTGTCCTTTATAGAGAGGTGTCCTCTAGTGTGAGTGTCCTCTCATGGAGGTTCTACTGTACTCTTTTCATTTTTTCCAGGTTAACTTGACTTCTTAAACACCCAATAAAATAAAAAACGCTATTAATGCCCTTCATATATAAGAATAACAAATGATTCACAGTAGACATTTTTTTCTAAAGGACAACACCTAGTTACAGAGCCAAAGTGTCCTTTATAGAGTGTCATCTATTTAGGGTTACTAAATATTAAACATGCTAATTTTAGCGATGAAACTGTCCTTTGTAGAGAGGTATCCTCTAGGGAAATTCTTGTTGTTTTTTACAAAGAGAGAGATTACACCAATTCCATGAGTTCATGCTCCTCGAGCTGTTTTATAACCAGCAGCCCTCCCAAAGGTCCTGTTTAGTGCATCTAATGTAAGCCAAAATGTGTTCTGGAGCTGCAGGTGCCAAGCTACATTTTGGGCAAGTGGGGTAGATTTTGTTATTATTTTCTATCTTCAATGGCTTGAGATGGCCTGTTCTAAATCTTGTTGTTTGGTGTTTTTGTCCTTTCCTGGAGGTTCTACTTCAATATAAATATATTTAATTAAAAGGCGATAGATAACATGCCATATATATATAAGAAAATGAAAGCATTATAAAGCATGAATATTTCTTTTTTTTTAGTACAAATAAGTTTCTGTTGTTTTGTGTTACAAAAATTGTGCTTTATAATGCTTCCATTTCTTATAAATTTGTTAAGATAAACTAACTTCCTACTGCAATGTTGTTCTGAGCCACTACCAGAGAAGTACTGTACACATCCCACACAGTACTGTACATGCTACTGTTGTTCCAGACCCCGGCTGATGACTCCTGGCAGAAACATTCAGCCAAGATCGCCACCCCCACAGACAACCTAGACCAGCTGTTTGAAGACTCCTGCTCAGCATTCTACTCCGCATCACGCATGCTGGTTGACTTGGTGGTGCTACCTGAAGACACTAGAGAGGTCTGTTTTCACTACTCACTGTCCCAATTAGCACTAGTCCCAATTATCAGTAGTCCTAATTATTTTCTTCAGTTTCTCTGTTCTTGTCCAGGTCTCCAGTGACATCATACTTCTCTATCTTGAGTTCTTTATTTCTTCATAACTTCCCATCCAGTCCATCAGTCCAATTCTTCAGTTTCTCTGTTCTTGTCCAGGTCTCCAGTGACATCATACTTCTCTATCTTGAGTTCTTTATTTCTTCATAACTTCCCATCCAGTCCATCAGTCCAATTCTTCAGTTTCTCTGTTCTTGTCCTGGTCTCCAGTGACGTCATACTTCTCTATCTTGAATTCTTTATTTCTTCATAACTTTCCATCCAGTCCATCAGTCCAATTCTTCCTACTTTTCTATTTCCATTCTATCTACCTTCCAGAACTTATCAATCCATTCCCTCTTACTATATATCTCATCTAATCCTTCTGTCTTTTTCTCAATGAGCTTCCACAGTTTCTCTTACTACAGAATTCTCCATCCAGTCAACCAAGCCCTCCAGACCCACATTTCCACAATCTTCTTTCCTCCACATTGTCTCCTACAACACCACAAATCTATGTCTTCACCAAGACTTCTCTCTCTACCTCAACTGTCAGTAAACACAAGGTAATAGGACCAAATCCAAATAAATATATATATATTTTTTTGCTTATTCCTAGTACACGTGGTACAGGCCATGATAATCATGGTGGGTAGTTAGCGACTGCTTTCACTGTAAGCGCACCTCATGTCTACACATGTGAAAAGCAGTTCGACTTTGCACTTACAAATGTGCCAGAGCCCCGTTTGGTTACTTGCACTCGCTGTTGGGGTTGGACTTTTGCAAGAATCGGGGGCCATTGGAGCATTTTTTTAAACAGAAAAAAAGTGTCCATTGCGGGAATCGAACCCGGGTTGTAGTGGTCGAAAACCAAACGGTTTAACTAGCCTTCCACCGACCCCCCAAATAAATAAATAGTGTGTTTCAGTATCAGCATTGTTACCATCTTCAGACAAGAGTACTGTATGGTATTACCATATATACCATACCAAAATCATTCAATACTTTTGTCTGAAGATGGTAACAACGCTGTTACAAAAAATGTCACACACTATTTATTTATTTAGATTTGGTCTTATTACCTTGTGTTTATAATCCAAATTGTGCCTTATCAGTCTTATTTTCTTGTATCTATAATTGTGTGTTGAATTAATGTTCTCTGTCGTTTGTGGCAGGTGCTCTCGGCTTGTGTTGACGTTGCAATGACAGGATACCAACGTGGAGTTAGACCAACTCCATCGCAGCCTGTGTATCGCATGTGATCATTCCTCCTTGTACTAGGACACTTACATTCACACTGTTTGTGACAATCTACAGTTGTTGTTGTATTGTCCAAAGAAGAGCCTCAGATGTCTCCATGCATCTCCATCACAGCAGCAGCAATGTCCACTATCTAATCAATATCTACAGTGAAAACAACGTATCAACATTTTTATTATCTCTGTATTTCTGAGACTAGGTGATAAGACAAAATAAATAGTGTGCGACGTTTCGGTAACTATTTGTTTATATTTGGTATTTTTAACCTTGTGTTTATCTATAATCCAAATTGTGTCTTATAATATAGAGACGTTTTTATATACTAATGAACAAAACTTAAGAAACACAAGGTAATAAGACCAAATCCAAATAAATAAATAGTGTGTGATGTTTCGGTAACAGCGTTGTTAACATCTTCAGACAAAAGTATTGAATGATTGAATGACATTATTTATTTGGATTTGGTCTTATTATTTGTGTTTATAATATATAATCCAATTTGTGCCTTATCAAAACTTAAGAAAGTTGTACTTTTCAGCATGTATATCGGAATTTAGACAATAACTCTGAGTGATATTACAGTGAACTTTATTGAAGACACATGAGATAACCAAAATGTGAACAAAACTGCCCCTGTCTCCTTAAAAAAAAAAAAGATGACCAGTGACATCAAGGACTTTCTACTTCCATAAGTTTTGTCCATGAGTATATGTCAACAAAATACTGACACACAAACTGAGCCACAATCTGACAAAATTTACAGTAAAACCTCGCTAAAATGAACCAGGGATATAGTGAACCTTCCCTTATAACAAACCTGAAATAATCCCCATTTTATAATACAGTGAACTATGGCTATAACAAACCATGGCTATAGTGAACCACTGGTTCTATCCCATTGGTGTTCACTATAGAGGGTTTTTACTGTACATACAGTAGAACCACCTCTCTCAAAAGGACATCACATAGTAACAAAGTCAAAGTACTCCTCAGGGAGAGGTTTCCTCTTACCAGAGAGTTACTAAGATGAGTTACTTTGATGAAAACTCATCTCTAGAGGTGTTCTCTAGATTGAGTGTTCTCTCATGGAGCTTCTACTGTATGTTTTAAAGAGAATATTGATTTTTTTCTAAGTTTGACTTTTTACTCCTCTCTTAGATTCAATTTTTAATACTACACACACATCCCAATCAAATACTTTTATTTCCAACGACAATCATTCCTTGTTCCTCAATGAGCTTAATCAACCATATTTACATATTACTGATATGCCTATGCAAATCATGCATACTCTTGATTGTTTTTTCTATACATAAGAATTTTATTTTTTATATTAAAAAAATTTATACATACCTGTTATATAACTTTTTCAGAGTATTTTTTATATGCAATGTAATTTTTATAACTTTATATTTGTTCTATTTCAAATATGAATGTTAATAATGTATTGTTGTTAATTTATATATTGGAATAAAAATTGCATTTTAAAACCATCTTGTGTGTCTGTGTATCATGCTTTTATTCAAACTTTTAACATGGTACAGTAGAACTTCCCTTCAGTGGACATCCCACTAGCGGACACCTCTCCACAAAGAACAGTTTTCATTTGAAAGCAACTCTCTGGTAAGAGGACACCTCTCCCTAAAGAACACTTTGGCTCTGCAATTAGGTGTTGTCCTTTACAGGGAGGTAGTTCTACTGTACATAGTTTTGATGATGATAACTGGCTTTGATGATGATAAACTGGCAAATAAACTGTCTTAATTAGAAAAACATTGTGTTAAAAAAAAGGCATATAATGGAGTGGACCCAGGAGGAGCTTTGAACCTCAGACAGCATCAAACAACACTAACAAGAACAGGCCATCTCAAGCCATTGAAGATAGAAAATAACACTTGCCCAAAATGTAGCTTGGCACCTGCAGTTTCCAAACACATTTTGGCTTGTAATTAGATGCACTAAACAGGACCTTTGGGAGAGGCCGCTGCTTATTATCAAACAGCTTGTGGAGCATGGACTCATGGAATTTGTGGAATCTTAGCACAAGGGGATAAGAAACAACAAAAATGCATCACAATACTGTTTTTTTTTTTTTTCTTATCCCTAGTACACGTGGTACAGGCCATGATAATCATGGTGGGTAGTTAGCGACTGCTTTTACTGTAAGCGCACCACATGTCTACATATGTGAAAAGCAGTTCGACTTTGCACTTACAAATGTGCCAGAGCCCCGTTTGGTTACTTGCACTCGCTGGTGGGGTTGGACTTTTGCAAGAATCGGGGGCCATTGGAGCATTTTTTTTTTTAAACAGAAAAAAGTGTCCAATGCGGAAATCGAACCCGGGTCGTAGTGGTCGAAAACCAAATGGTTTAACCAGCCTTCCACCGACCCCTCACAATACTGTAGATAGGAGGATCTATATACAACAAAGGTCTGTTGTCAAGGTAGATGCCAAAACTAAGCGTCATCTTCAATTCAATTAATTAATAATTAAGATAACTTGGATCGAATAGTTTATTACCACTTCTCTAATATTTTATCGAGGTCAACAGCCTATCTATTTCTAGGAACAGAAGTCTTTGGAAAATTTATTCTTCAAGAAACTCAATTTAAAGAATAAAATTGCTATATAGTTTTGAGAAAATTATAAACTAAAATAAAAAAACTAGCTATACATTTATTTATTTATTATTAAATATTCTTTAAAAGTATTAATCTATCTATATTAATAAAATGCAAATTTCATAAGTGTTGTTCACTAAAAACTTTCGTTACAATGCATCAATTTCGACCAAATTTTCAACATTTATGTAAAACGAGATGGAGCAGGTTTTGCTTAGCATCAAAATATTTTTCCTAACTTTAACATGCGTAACTTCGCTGTTATCGATTAAATACAAAAAAAAATCAACAGAGTTAATTTTATTTATATATAAATACAAAAAAAAATCAGCAATTCATTCAACTCAATCTAAAAAAATATTCAAAACAAGCAATTTTAAGATAACACCATATGTAAAACAGTCGGCCAAGAAAACAACAACGATATTACATCTTTCTCACATATTCACACACAATCTTGATTAATAATTAAAACTAATATTTAACATTGTTTATTATACTTCATAATATATAATATTCGTTAGGCAAACTTTCACTCAGATAAAACCCGGGCGAAGCCGGGTACACATCCGCTAGTATATATATATAAATGAATGTATGTGTGTCTGTCTGTCCTTTATGCCTGACCAAATCACTCATTGGAACGCCATGAAGCTTTGGGAAGTTATTTAGTATAGTACTGGGAAGGTTTCTAGCAAATAAAATTTTTGAAATAACTTTTCGCCTAAAAATAATCAAGATAAATATTCTAATTTATCTGTTATAATTCAACAATCTGCTCTAAATATTATCAGAATGATACGATGATTTTGTAATGTAGAAAATTAGGAAAGACAAAATTTAGGATGACACGGCAATTTATTTGAGACAAGAATAATGATACAATTCCAAGGCAAGATACTATTCCTTCCAATTACCGAGGGAACCAATTAATATTGATTTTATTCAACTTATCGAGTATTTTCAAAGGGACCGGGAAAAAATGTTCACTTTATCGAGACATTCGTTAGACAAACCTTTACTCGGGTAAAACCGGGCGAAGCCGGGTACATCCGCTAGTGTATTTTATATAATCTTTTCTAAAAAAAATTTCTAATTTTAAGTGTAAAGTGTTATATAGAGAAATTAATAAAAATTTAACAAAATAACTATCTATTAAAATTTTACACAAATAAATTTACTGGCAATGTGTTTCTTTTAAATATCATCAAATATTATCTCTACAGACCTTACTGCAATGATATGAGTTATTGAATGAGAGGGCTTGGCTCATCAGTAGTGAACCCTCTCAGCGGTTTCGCCAAATTAATCTCTAGACCGCTCTACTATTGTATTGGACTGGTTTTGTTATATACCCTGCATTTTCTATGGAAGGCAGCTTAGGGGTGTTTAGTGACTATGGACATAAGCTTATAACTATCTATTAGCATTGTGAAAAAAAATGCAAGATTTGAAGCAAAAACTTTGATAACCCAGTAGAAGTTGAAACTTCATTGTTCAAAATTTCGCGTTTTCACCATGAAACAAATTGTCAAATTTATAATAATTTCTATTGATGACCCTCTAGAAGAAAAAGGATGATTAGCCTCGTTGAAATATATCAGAGAGGAGAGCAATAAATGTATTTGACCCAAGATAATCTTATCATCATTAAGATGACACTGTGGAGTGTTTAGCCACGTCATCAGACTAATTGTCCAGCAGATAACATAAAGACTGATCCAATTAGATGATTGATTAACTCGTCCAATCAACACTAATTGTTTCGCTAATTGCCCTCATCAACTAATGGCAGAGGTATTGACCTTGAACAACTACAGTTCTGTTGTTGACTGTGCACGTATGTATTTACAACAGGCGCATTTACAACAAAAACAAGCCTTTTATTGGGGACCTATGCTTTATACAGGATTCGCCTAGGCGCATAATTGATTAGAAAAGATGGGTTAATCATTTACAGGTAATCATTTACATATTCATTAGAAAATCGTGTACATATAGAAGGTAGAATTTAGAAATTGGTTGATGGTTTATTGGTTAATGTAGCTGTATCTTTTACAAACAAACTTCCGACCAGTAAAAATGACGTTCAAAACTAAATAAGCTATATATATATAAACATCTAGATAATATTCTATTAAAAGTCCAGTATGGTCGACTTATTCCAAAGAAGTGTCCGAAGACACACACTCATCGCCAATAATCAAGATAAATAATTATATTTTAGAAGACGAATAATTAGATTAACAAATACACTTTCTAAGTATTTATTTACGATATAATCTTTCTCCATTTTTACCCCTTTGTATATTTCCCACTTTCATGGGTTTCTCTGTCTTGTAAACCCCAAGGAGAATCCTCTGTAAGACCTGTGTGTCTTAATAAAGGTTTTTGTGTGTGTGTTTATTTACGGTGTTTCAAAGTCCTGTTGTCGCTCAATAAAGGTTCTAGTGGATTATTTAATCTATTTATAAATCCAACTTTTAAAAAAAGTTTATTTTTAGAATAATAAGAAAAGCTATATTTTTGTGTCATCAATATCTGTGATATGAATGCAATGGTATCAACAAACACATGACCAATAGAGAATACACACCATAGGGGGGGTTGGATTTTGATTAATTCAAGTTTGAAGACTTCATCAACCTTTTTATAAACGTTCATTGTCTTTTTGACGCTTCGGCGATCCATTGTCGCCCTGGAGAATAGGTGGACAATACTTCACAAATAAGCATTCCACATATATATATCAAAAATAAAAATGGCATATTCTGACCAGGAGCACATGTACTTTACAGAAGGCAGAGCGCCATCTGGTGGAACAGAAATCAACTAAACATTGATTTAGCCTGTTCCCTGATATTTGGCCAACCCAATTTCTTGATAAATCAAGAAAAGCCATCCACAAACGCGTTTCGCGCTTTTGGCGCTCGTCAGCGTGGAGTAGGCAGTGGTTTACAGCGCACTGCGTTCTGTAAAGCACATGTGCTCCTGGTCAGGATATGCCATTTTTATTTTTGATTTCAACACCTGATCTTTTTATCTTTTTTTCTTTCATTTTTTCATATATATATATATTTAAAAGGGCGACAGTCGGTTAATGTATCATCAAAAGGACAGTAAACTTTTATATAAAAAAAAAAAACAGTTAATGAAGTCTTCAACTTAAATAAAATATGACCAAATTGCATTATTGTACAGTGATGTGAAAGTAACGCTAATCAATTTGTCGAGTGGTTGAAACCCTGGACTCCCGACAATCATGAACCGGGATCAAATCCCGAATTGTACATTGTTTTCTGTGAAGAAGTTGTTTATATTTCTCATGTAAATTACATAATCTAAGTTGATATTTTTGAGCGGTACCTAATAAAGTTATTTTGAAACAGGAGGGATAATCAATTTGTTTCATTGTTGGATAACCTGTAGCTCCCACAAACATGATTTTAAAATTATTAGATTTTTAAAATAACACAATAAGAATGGTAACCGAGAGAAGAAACCACTAGGAGGGTTCTATTATTTGTATCATTGCGGTAAACACAGCAGGGAATTGTTTGGAAACATTTGTGCCGAATGTTTTATGAATCTCATTAATAGCTTCGATTCTTTCATAGAGAAGATATTGATCGATAAGAAAATTGAGATAACCTCTCCCTTCAAAATGAACACTAAAACTAAGCGTTATCCGGTGTTATGGTTTTGTCATCGACCTGAGTTCGCTAGTTTGCTGAGACGGTCAATAGATGGCGCTTCTAGTTTCAGTGTTTATTTTGACGAGATACCTTCACTGTTATTTATTATTTCAAATATTCACTTCAAGGATGTTCACTCATGGACAAAACTTAAGTGAAAAGTCTTTGATGTCACCAATGGCTTTTTTTTTTTGAAGACAGAGGCTGTTCACACTTGGTTATCTCGTGTGTCTTCAATAAAGGTCACTGTAATATCTTTCAGAGTTATTGTTTCAATCCCGATATACATGCTGAAAGGTACAACTTCCTTAAGTTTTGTCCATGAGTGTATTGTCTGAATCCCGATATACATGCTGAAAGTTACAACTTCCTTAAGTTTTGTCCATGAGTGTATTGTCTGAATCCCGATATACATGCTAAAAGGTACAACTTCCTTAAGTTTTGTTCATGAGTGTATTGTCTGAATCCCGATATACATGCTAAAAGGTACAACTTCCTTAAGTTTTGTCCATGAGTGTATTGTCTGAATCCCGATATACATGCTAAAAGGTACAACTTCCTTAAGTTTTGTTCATGAGTGTATTGTCTGAATCCCGATATACATGCTGAAAGGTACAACTTCCTTAAGTTTTGTTCATGAGTGTATTGTCTGAATCCCGATATACATGCTAAAAGGTACAACTTCCTTAAGTTTTGTCCATGAGTGTATTGTCTGAATCCCGATATACATGCTAAAAGGTACAACTTCCTTAAGTTTTGTTCATGAGTGTATTGTCTGAATTCCGATATACATGATAAAAGGTACAACTTACTTAAGTTTTGTCCATGAGTGTATTGTCTGAATCCCGATATACATGATAAAAGGTACAACTTCCTTAAGTTTTGTCCATGAGTGTATTGTCTGAATCCCGATATACATGCTGAAAGGTACAACTTCCTTAAGTTTTGTCCATGAGTGTAGTGTCTGAATCCCGATATACATGCTGAAAGGTACAACTTCCTTAAGTTTTGTCCATGAGTGTATTGTCTGAATCCCGATATACATGATAAAAGGTACAACTTCCTTAAATTCTGTCCATGAGTGTATTGTCTGAATCCCGATATACATGATAAAAGGTACAACTTCCTTAAGTTTTGTCCATGAGTGTATTGTCTGAATCCCGATATACATGCTGAAAGGTACAACTTCCTTAAGTTTTGTTCATGAGTGTATTGTCTGAATCCCGATATACATGCTAAAAGGTACAACTTCCTTAAGTTTTGTCCATGAGTGTATTGTCTGAATCCCGATATACATGCTAAAAGGTACAACTTCCTTAAGTTTTGTTCATGAGTGTATTGTCTGAATTCCGATATACATGATAAAAGGTACAACTTACTTAAGTTTTGTCCATGAGTGTATTGTCTGAATCCCGATATACATGATAAAAGGTACAACTTCCTTAAGTTTTGTCCATGAGTGTATTGTCTGAATCCCGATATACATGCTGAAAGGTACAACTTCCTTAAGTTTTGTCCATGAGTGTATTGTCTGAATCCCGATATACATGCTAAAAGGTACAACTTCCTTAAGTTTTGTCCATGAGTGTATTGTCTGAATCCCGATATACATGCTAAAAGGTACAACAACTTCCTTAAGTTTTGTCCATGAGTGTATTGTCTGAATCCCAATATACATGCTGAAACTTCCTCAAGTTTTGTCCATGAGATACGCCCACCGCCATAAGAACAATAGTATTCAAGAACTTTATTTTTTACCAATTTGTGATGCATTTTGCTACTGAAAAAAAAAAAAAAGGTAGAACCTATGTTGACTTTGATTAGAATTTTTAATAAAACTGATTCCAAGAATTAATAATTAAACATTATATTTATTGATTTACAAGAGAGAGAACAAAATATAAAAAGGAAACTAATATTAAACAAAGGACTTTTTTTTCTTTCGGTTAGCGCCTATTTACCTGTGAGCTTACACAAACTCTGTGGTAACAATTAATTAATATATACAACAACATACCTTTAGGATATATTCCTTAATTGTTTAGATATCTGATTGGGAATTGGCTGTTTTGTTTTTGCTAATATGGGAGGTAGGAAGATATTTTGCCCTCCTATCCACACCTCATCTTCCCTCATATATTAAAACTAGCCGAATGACCCGGGCAACGCCCGTGGTTTACCCGATTAAATACTTTTATTAAAATACTATTCGTTACAATAACCAATTGGCGCCGTGGATGTCATTCTTGTATAATATATAAATGAGTTTTAAAAATTGTAAAAAAAAAAAAATGCATCGGCCGGGAATCGAACCCGGGGCGCCCGCGTGGCAGGCGAGCATTCTACCACTGAACCAAAAGCAAACGGTGACAGAAGTGTCTCGCGCATTGGCGGCGCCATCGTAGCGAACCAATAGGAGAGCGCCATTCCAAAAAAAAAAGCGAGTGGGGGGGGGCATGATGGGGGGGGGGGGGGGGGGGGGTCAAAGGTGGCGTGATCGTAGCCAACCAATAGGAGGGCGCCATTCCAAAAAAAAGCAAACCGTGACAGAGATGAGGAATGACGCTCGTAACTGTATATAGAATGGCCGTTTCTAAATGAATTGTGAACAGTAAACATTGAAGGCGGGGAATGCTAAAAGAATTAGTAATGTTTCACTGAGCTAGTGTTCTATTCTATAAAGTTTATATATATTTAAAAAAATACATGTAGTCTAACTTCTTTAATTCAACAACATCCCATGGGATCCGAATTTTCGATTGAATTAAAGTCTGTTAAAGTGTCTGATTGGGATTAAGAAAATGATTAAAGTTAATGTTGAACTATAAAAGTTGAATTGAAGAGGTTATACTGTATATAAGGTTTTCCCGAAATTTCGTTTTTTTCTTAAAACGATGTTTTTTCTTATTACTTGGCGAATAATATTATTACGGCAAATACATAATAATACATAATACAAAGACATTATACATAACGGCGAAAAATATTGGTATTTCAATTTTTTACAAGTTTTTACGAACTTTTGGAACAACCTTGTATAATCAGGCAAAAAAAGTTACATATGACACCTTATATGTTGCTTATGTACAGATTTTTAAAAGTTTGTTTCTTAAAACAAATATAAAATATTAGAGAACAATACTATTCTAATATGTTTATCGCAATAAGTATAAATAAAAAGCCTACCTCGATATCTTTCCATAAAAGCCGCGTCTATGTAAACATGTTTTTAACTTGAGCTAAATAAATTTTGCATATTTGCGCGCCGCTAAATGTTTGCTAATCATTGCACTGCGCCGGCGCGGCAAATCAAAAAAAGTTACATACTTCACCTGTAGATGGCGAGAGAAGCGTGACACTTTTACATATTTCCCCACTGCTATGCAAATAAATCTGCACATCCCCGTTAACTAAGCTAATGCCAAGGAAGGTAAATCCACCACAAAAGTGAGATAAGTGTGTTGTCCCCCAAACTACCCGTTTGATTCCACCCCCGTCCAGTGCGGGCTATATAAGCCGAACCCGACCCTAGTAGTTGTCCCGGAAGGGGATCTGGTCGTTGGCGTCCGCTCCACGTTGGGTTGACTCCAGGCTCAGAACTTAGGGCCGCCTTCAACGTCGTCCATCAAATTCTGCTGGTTTGGGACACCTGCGGCTTTATTTGCTGGACACCGCGTTGTCGTGTCGGCCCTTTGTTTTGTCCTGTTTAGTCCCCCTCGCGGAGGGGGCGTCAAGGCGACCTCTTCCTCTTTCGGGGTGTAGTGTAATCCGCCTCCACGTGGTGCACCCTGGGTAATGCTAAATGGATTACAACTTCCTGTCTGTGTATAGGGGTCATTTTACATCGGGTCAAGTCCATGTGGACTTCCGGTCTGGTGACACTACTATAGCTGGTAAGCTTGGAAACACGGAGGTAGATATGGAATCAGTACTCCTATAGCTGATTGGTTAGAACACGCTGTACCATTTTAGTGAACATATCAACGTCACTTCTAAATATATATACTCATTGACAAAACTTAAGGAAGTTATACCTTTTAACATGTATATCGGGATTCAGACAATAACTCTGAAATATATTACAGTGACCTTTATTGAAAACACACGAGATAACCAATTATGAACTAAATTACCTATGTCTTATTATTTAAAAAAAAAAAGACCACCGGCGACATCAAAGACTTTCCCCTTCCTTAAGTTTTGTCCATGATTGTATATTAGAAATACGGATTTAATATACTTATAGAGCTTTATTGTGATTTCTAAATAACTTGTATTCGTTAACTATTGAATTTTATTGTGGTTATGCTGAAACATATTTGTCTTCCATAATGGAGCACCTTTTTCTGAATTTGAGTATTTCGTGGTTTCCTGGCTAAGAGGATCAAAGAGAGGACGCTACAGGATTATAACTTGCTGTCTGTATAGGAGACTTTGGCGATGTAGTTCCAAGAGTTTTGTTGGTTAGCGGAATGTTACAGTAACATACATACCTTTGAGGATCTCCTTTGGTTCACTGTTCACTTCAAGGATGGTATACCCACCGTTATAAGACACTCTAGAATTTCAAGAATTAAAACTTCTTAGATAAAGATATAGAGCTACTGTCAAATTATTTTGACAAACATTTGCATTTTTTTTTCTGATCAGTTTTCTAGCGTTAAGAATGTTGTTTTCGGTTGTTAGTGAACCAATCTCTCACGCCTTCTCATTGGACGAATGTGGCCATGTTTGTATATAAAGGGGACAAGGGGAATGCGGTTAGGACAGAGAGAGCGTGGATAATTTGTGTGGAGACACTTAAAGTGTTTTTCTACTTGATTTTTCCGTGTCTGGCTGTTCTCTTCGCATCCCTGTGACCCCAGTCCGATCCCTACCAACGCTACAATAAAGCTAAGTACATTTTTATTTTATTTTACAAATCGCTAGTTCTTATTTATTTCCTTTTTGTTGTTGGTGTTGTACTCTTGAGTGTACGCTTTTCTGTGTATAAAAGTACATTTAATTTAGGCCCTAGCTTATTCCAATTTTGTGTGTTAACCCGCTAAAGTTGTAACTTTTGTCTCTACATTAACCAATTTTTCAGTTCCGGACGTTTCAGCGTCTATCTGTCACTATATTCAGGGGAATGAAAAACGTCACTTTCCTCATTACGCTGAGGAGAATGATAGAGAGTCACTGAAAGGTCGGCAACTAAATAAATAATTGGTTAATGTAGCCACATCTTTTTCTAAACAAACTTCCAGCCAACAAATGATCTTCAAAACTTTTTGTTTAACAATTTGATTTGTTGTAGGAAAATATGATTTGACATCCCGTTAAGGTCCCTTCGTTGTTTAGGTATAAATATATATGTGGCAATATAATAAGGTGGGAAGAGAAATAATCACACCACAAGTTGGAAGAGGAACCCAGGCAACCAGAGAGAGAGAGAGAGGGGGGGGGGGGGGGAGAACCGGGCCCGGCATAGCCAGGCGGCCGTTCGTGTCGCACACAATCTCCAACTGTGTTAAAAGTCCCAAGGTGTTAACTGACGGACCCCAGTTGTCGCCCCCTGGAATGTGGCTGATGTCTAAAGTGACCGGTCCTTACCCTCCCGTCTCTCTCTGGGTTGACTGTAGGTTAGCTTTATTATTCCTGGAAGAGTATATATTATGACATATATATATTTAAAAGTATCAGGCAAGCCAACCACTTTCTGTTTTCAGAGAGAATAGGCTAGTGGGCCGGTGATCTTCAACTTTAACGGAACAAAACAAGACTTGAGTGAGAATATGGTAAAAGATCGAGGGTTATTTGTTGCATAAAAAGCCTATTAATCCTAATAAATCCTATTTCGTTGTTTAGGTAGCTGATTGGGTCGGACCTGGAGGCTGTTGTTGGGTTCTGTGCTGCCTGAAGTACAAGAGTTCTATCTATGCTTCTTTCCTACGGTGAATCTGTATAAGACCTGTGGTCTTAATAAAGCTGTATGTGCGACAATTAGAACATCTTTGATGACTTCTCAGTCAATATTTACAGAATAAAAAGTTAAAACGATAAAATTATTTACAGTCAGCGAGGTAGTCACCTCGATAGTGTCCAGGCGATGACAGGGTTGTACGTATGTGTGTGTGCTGATTGGGAATTAGCTGTTCGATTCTGATAATCGATATGTAGTTAAACATGGCCGCCGCCATTTCATGACCACTGCCTACATTCCAAACATTTGATCATATAGTAGACACATAGTGCCATTGGTACAGTAGTTCTCCATGAGAGCCTAAAACACAGCTAAACCCTCCTGGATGTCCCTCTCATTAAAGACTCACAATTTGTGCTGAGGAAAGACTTGCCCGAAAGCTAATTTATAATAAAAGATATTATATATATGTCATAATTTATACTCTTGCAGGAATAATAAAGCAAACCTACAGTCGACCCAGAGAGAGACCTCAGCGACATTCCAAGGAGCGACCACAGGGGCCCGTTACTAGGAAACTCAGGACTATTAAGACAGTAGGAGATTGTGTGCGACACGAACGGCCGCCCGGCTGTGGCCGGTCCCGGGTCTCTCCCATCTCTCTCTCTGGTTGTCTGGGATTCCTCTTCCAAACTTGTGGTGTGTCCTTATTTCTCTTTCCCCACCTATTATTATATTGCCACATATATTAATAAAAAAGAGTTGAGGCGTCTTATTGTAATGTAAAAGACTGACTTGGCCTGACATGACTGAATCTACGATAAGAGACTACCTCCAGGAGAGACCAGGCTTGCATACTGACGGTCTCTCATGGGAGACAATCCACTCTAGCCAGAGGACTCTACTGGCCTTCTGTCCTTTCAAGAACAATGAATGCCAGGCAACCTCTATCTTCAAGATACTCACTCCACTCTAGTAACATCAATATGAATTCAAATACAGAGTCTCTCTATTATATAAAAACTAGCCGAATGACCCGGGCAACGCCCGTGTTTTATCCGATTGAATGTTTTGATTCAAATACTATTTGTTACAATTATAAATTGGCGCCTTAAATAAATGCATATTTTAGTTAATAACTATAGCCTATGTGCTTTATTTGTCTATGTACTGTTGGCTTCCGTAGGCGTCTCATACTGGGAAAAAGAAAGAGAGGATTCCATTTGGTTATTATCTAATAATTAACAATAAATTTTACCATTTTTTGTTGTACTTAGGATTATTATAGACATTTTCAATACTCTCTTTATACCTTACTACAATAATAGAAAATATTAAATGAGAGGGCTTGGCTCATCTGTGGTGAACCCACTCAGCAGTTTCACCAAACTATTGTATTGGACTATATATATTTTAAATAATCTGTCATTACTTTGATATTACGTGTATTTAAGGAATCTATTGACATTAGCAGCTATATCCAAAAAACGCATACATCTAGTAGATTAAATTGGCGAAATTGATGAGTAGGTTTCTTTCAGTATGTATATCAGGATTCAGACAATAACTCTGAAGGATATTACAGTGACCTTTATTGAAGATACACGAGATAACCAAGTGTGAACAGCCTCTGTCTCCTTAAAAAAAAATAGACGCCCGGTACAATAAAGACTTTCCACTTACCCAAATTTTGTCCATGAGTGTGATTAACCACAGTCTACAGTATACAGTCCACAGTCCACAATATACAGTCTTGGTGGAGAGACATAACAACCACTGAGTGTCTTAGAGTGTGATCTTATTTTCCATTGTTTAACGATATCCTCAGCTTTCTGTTCAACTTGTAGTACATGTAGCCGCGATGATCACGTTGGCAAATGAATAGGAAATAAGCTTGTAAAACTTGGGTTGATTTGTTACATTCATAGGTATATGGAACTGCCAATTTCTGTTGTGTCCCCCTGAAGCCGGGAACAATGAATATGGGATACCCTATCTTGAATTTCATCGCCATATAACTCACATTTTAGGCAACGATCTTTATTCCAATGTTGTGAGCGGTTTTGAGGGGCGGGCATAAGGCCAAAGTATCTCCTTTGTTTTTTGTTTTTTTTTTTGCTTATCCCTAGTACACGTGGTACAGGCCATGATAATCATGGTGGTAGTTAGCGACTGCTTTTTACTGTAAGCGCACCACATGTCTACACATGTGAAAAGCAGTTCGACTTTGCACTTACAAATGCCAGAGCCCCGTTTGGTTACTTGCACTCGCTGGTGGGGGTTGGACTTTTGCAAGAATCGGGGGCCATTGGAGTATTTTTTTTTTAAACAGAAAAAAGTGTCCAATGCGGGAATCGAACCCGGGTCCTAGTGGTCGAAAACCAAACGGTTTAACCAGCCTTCCACCGACCCTCCTATCTCCTTTGTTAATATATATAGTTGTAATTGTACAAACTAAGGTATGTCATGTAGAGATAAATGGGTGAAATTGAGATGAACACAACAATTTTATTTACATGACACATTACATAGCATTTGATAGGAGACAACAACAAGAGCTTTCAACAGATATACAACACAATGTGTAAATATGTATGAAATACTTTTAGGAAGAAAGCGACCCCAGAGTACTGAAGGAGTATGGGAAATGTCTTAATAGAAAGTTCCATCTCCAAGGAAGAGAAAATCTTGGTTTCTCTATATGAGCGGCTAAGCCAGGCCAAGCAAAGATCGCTGTAAATCTCCAACTCTATCTTAACATGGAAGGTTGAAACAGCTTTTAAAGACAGACGAACGTGCTAATAGGTCAACAGTATATGAATGTGGAAGTCAAGGTAAGTCACCGCACTGTTTTCCCTCTAAAATCCTCAATGAATGAACCAACTAGATCATGGCAACAACGTACTTATGGATCCCCTTGGAAGATTAACCAGTCTTAGTACTGATCGACCTGAAATAAATGCATATATCTTAGTAGGTATGCAACTAGGGTGTGGGGACGTGTGAAATATGGCCGGGTGAGCACGGGAGTTAAATCTTTATTAAACATAACATTAGCTAAGCTCAACTGACTAGACATAGATAGATGGAGTTCTATAATAGGCGGGGACTTTATACACAAAACATCAGTTATATAATGTGAGAGAGAGGCAGGTAAAAATATATATAAGAACATATATAAAGAGAGAGATAAAATATACATCTTGGTAACATAAAACATGATGATGGGGGGCTTACTTGGCTTCTTTTGCTGCAGCCCGCGCGGCCGTTCTGAGAGTAGGCTGCGATCGGGTGTTGAGACGGACGGGGGCCTTGCGTCGTTTGACGTCCGTGGGGCGGTGGCAAGGGACGGGCTCGCTACGCAGGCTGGAGCGAGAGCCGCGGAGGCTGGCGCTGGGACGAGAGCTCCGGTTCTGCTGGACGCTCGAGTTCTTCACCAGCACCCAGGAGTTGACTATCTTGGTCTGGCTCATGTTGATGTTGACGCGGGTGTTACGTGGAGGCCGGGGATCAGCAACTGGAGCCGGCTTCTTTTTCTCGGCCTGGATCCTCCGTGGGATGGAGGAATGGGGCTTGGGGACCGTGCTCGCTGCGGTGCCGTTGCGTTGAGGAAGGGTTGTTCCGTTCTGCTTGGGTTTCACAGGCTCGGGTTTCTCCGCCGGTTTTTCCTGTATACGTACGGGAAGTTCCAGCCCTTGTAATCGTCTAGCCAGTCGGGATTTGGTTTTACTAGCCTTTGTCGTCTTGGCAGGCTGATCAGCTTTTACCTCTTCTGGATTCTTATTTTTAGGGATAATCTGGGTGGAGGTGTTGGGCGCTTCTTTGGGAATGTTCTCGTCCTTTTCATCCTCCTGAGTTCTTGGCGGACCATCGCCCTCGTCCGTGCCACCGTTGGTGTCGGGTCTCTGCTCGTCCACGGAGTTGCGTGGTCGCCGGGTAGTTTTCCTGGAGGCTGAAAAGCGGATGAACTCACCCGGCGTGTTGGAGATTTCTTCGATGGAATTGTTTCCCGCATCCATAGCGGCGGAGTTATTTTGGCTCTCTGTCTTTTCCTCTTCGTTGGCAGATGAATCTGACGATTTTTCTTCGGCAGCTTCCGATCTCAAGGTCTCTGGTTTCTCTTGAGAGATATGAGCCTTGATGGCCTTGAAGTCCAGCGGGGCGTTGATGCCCATCCTCCGCAGACCTCTGTTCCTGTACACCACGGCTATGTCGTCCTTCACGATGGGAGAGAGCTCTTCTTTCTTTGTCACCGCCGCCCTGACGCTGTGGTACTTCTGATCCCTGGCGAATGGAGATGGTTCCTCTATTTCCTTGGTCCCGTTTAGCTCGCCATCTTTGGGAGGGCTTGACTCTGTTCCATTGTGGAGAGGTCTGCCTACTTCAGTAGACTTCGAGCTGCCTCCGAAAGTCTTGTAGATGGTGACGTTGGATTCGTGAGGAGGGGCGGAGGTTTTCCGCACGGGCTCGCTGGAGTGATCGGTGACGGGCGGCTCGCTGTTCTTGCGGACTGCTAGGTCCTTGATGGATTCCTGCGGCTGGGTGTATTCCGTGCCGTTCGCCTCACCCTGTCCCTTTTGTTTCAACACGCGCCTCTTTTCCTCTCTCTGCTCGTATAGGATTTGTTCATTTTTGTTCCCTTGCATCCATTTCTCGATCTTCTGTTTAAGCTCGTCTCTCTTCGGCGGGGGGTCGTCCGGTTCGTCAGGAGGCACGGGGGTGGTTGGCCGCTCCCGCTGGCTGCCGTTCTCGGCGACACGGCTGGAGCGCCCTCGCCGTCCGCTGAGCCGCTTCAGCGCCGAGCGGTCGAGGTCCGCGCTGCTGCCCCAGGAGTTGGGGTCCGTCTTACGGAGGTACTCCAGCAGGTCGTCCTCGGTCTCCTTCTGTCCCGGGCGGCGCCGTACGACCGGCGGGGAACCAAAGATGGGCACCTTGCTGCGGGCCTGGAAGCCGCTGCGGATGTCTCCGATCAGCACGTCCATGATATCCCCGGCGCCAGAGTCCGGCTCCACGCCGCCCGAGGATGACGACTGGGTTTCCACGGAACCTGTGCACACACCATCTTTTATCTCTCTCGACTTTTATGTACACCAAAAACAAGCATACACTTTTGACGTAGTTGGAGTTGTATACATAAAATATGAGAAACTAAATAAAAATATAAACACCAAAAGGTCTAGTATCTTATATATGTGTGTGTACTCCAAAAAAGATACCTCTCTCTTTAAATATGCAATTAGATAAATGTTGTTCATCATCTAGCAGTACAAAACGTAAAGATGAAGAATAAGCCACAACACCAGTTTCAGCAAAAATTCAGACAAACAGTCAACAACCAGTATACCATGGTTTCAGGCTATAGTCCTCATCAGTACAGGGACGGTGGCTACATAACACCCTACGAGAGGAATCATTAAATCGGTAGAATTTACCAAAGAGGTGTTTAACCTGATGAAGTGGCAAGGGGCCTATTTTCAGGAAAGAATTCAAGTTGCGAGAGGATGATATTCATGTACTAAAAGAGGTACCTCTCCCTTTAAATATGCATTAAAACAATGTATTTTTAAAATAAAAATGTCATATCCTGACCAGGAACACATGTGCTTTTCAGAAGGTAGAGCGCCATCTGGTGGAACAGAAATAAACTATTCATCGATTTAGCCAACCCAATTTCTTGATAAATCAAGAAAAGCCATCCACAATGTATTTTGTTTAACTTCCCCAGTACGATACGTAAAGGGGTGATAAAGAGAAAGCTACGACACCAGTTTGGACACATTCAGACAAAGAGTAAGGATTGAGTGTGTCACAGGAGAGAGTGTATCAGTCACTGGGAGATGTCACATACCTGAGGAGACCCTACGTTGCTTGAGCTGTTCTTCCCGCTGCTTCCTACGCATGGCAGCCTTACGTTCCTGGTCCAGTCGTCTGCGGTTCTCCTGTACACCAAGTTGACTGTCACATTATGGAACTGAACTCTTTTCTAGTAACAGAAATCACAATGTTCCTTCGTCTTTTTAAAGAACTGAAACTGTAATATACCTTATTTATATAAAAAAAATAGACACTTCGGCCTGTTGGAGTTTTTTATTTTCTCAACGTTTCGACAAAAATCTTTTGTCTTCGTCAGGAGAAGTAAATAAAAATAAACATTTGGCAAGGCGTTAAAAATTTTTAACGCCTTGCCAAATGCTTTATTTTTATTTACTTCTCCTGACGAAGACAAAAGATTTTTGTCGAAACGTTGAGAAAATAAAAAACTCCAACAGGCCGAAGTGTCTATTTTTTATATAAATATGAATGCCGGCCAGGCAACCTCTATCTTTTCGATGTAATATAAAAAACGAAAGGAGAGAAAGCGATAAATTGTTTTCCCGTCCCGCGGAGCTGAGTGACTTCACGAGACACGCTCGCATCGAACGAGTTGTTGTTACTTTTCGTATTTCGAATAATAAAGTTGAATTAATCCTTTTATATCTTATTCTTTAATTTAGTAAAAAAATAAGGAGGAATATATAACAGAAACAATTTTATCACGTTTTCCCTTCTTTCTTCAAATACTGCAAACTATATATAAAATGGCATATATATTGGATCAAATAAATAATTTATTTACCGATATTTCATTTGACTGAACGCCAACCTTTGTCAATATACAACAATGTAACGTAATGTAAATAAAATAAATAAGTTGTTGTACTTTGAAAAAAGTTGACGTTCAGGCAACAGAAATATATTGGTGAATACATTTTTATTTGTTATAAAATAAATAAAGCTTCCAGGGTTAAGTTTCTAGTGAGACTTTTTTATTTTCAAGCTCTCAGACTTGTCAGTCCTTCAACAGGATTATCACGTTGAAAACTTAATAATAAATACAATTTTTCGGAAAGCCATTGGGACCAAAAATATTTTTGGTCGCAGTGGTTACACCCTTCTCCACGCTGACGAGCGCCAACAGCGCGAAACGCGTTCGTGAATGGCTTTTCTTGATTTATCAAGAAATTGGGTTGGCCAAATATCACGGAGCAAGCTAAATAAACGTTTAGTTTATTTTTGCTTCACTAGATGGCGCTCTGCCATCTAAAAAGCACATGTGCTCGTGGTCAGGAGATGCCTTCTTTATTTTTAATACACATTATTATATACATATTTTAAATACCTATTATATATTGAGAGAAAAATTTACTACATTATTTCTGTTTGAAAATCAAAATTTTGAAAATATACGTGCGTGGTGGATGATAGGTGCTGGTTGAATGATATCTCGAGAATATATTTTTATTTGACCCAATATATATGCCTTTATTTATACACTCATGAACAAAACTTGAATTTGCACCTTTTAGCATGTATACCGATGAGGAAAAGGATAACCTTATGTACACTGCCTACCTCCACGGCTGCCTTGAACTTGACACAGAAGCTGTGCAGCACCTTGAAGCACTCCTCTAGCTTGAAACCCTCCACATCCTCACACAGGAAGTCCGCCAGCTCGGACCGGGTCACCTCCAGCTCCTCGAGGTCCTTCTTCACGCGATCCAGTTGGTTCTGGGACTTCTGGACCCCATCACGACGTTCAGAAACACACATTTCATTTATCACATTTTACCTATTTATTTTAAGAATGTCATGGACAAAACACTTAAGGAAGTGGAAATTTTATGATTTCACCTCACTCTTTTGCTCGACTAATTATGATTTCACCGTTCGTATGTTTTTTGAAGGAGAAAGAGGCAGTTTTGTTCATACTTGGTTATCTCATGTGTCTTCAATAAAGGTCACTGTAATATCTTTCAGAGTTATTGTCTGAATCCCGATATACATGTTAAAAGGTACAACTTCCTTAAGTTTTGTTCATTATTTGGTGATTAGATATTTGATGGCTTGTATATATATTACGATGCACTAGCGCGCCATCTATTATTAGAATTAGAAACTATTTTCATTGTATATATATATATATATATATATATATATATATATATATATATATATATATATATTAGATAATAAAAGGCATATATTGGATTTAAAAAAATATTTATTTTGCCAATATTTTTTTTAAATCCAATATATGCCTTTTATTATCTAATGAATTAAGTATGGATTGCTCTCTATTTTCAAAAAAAAAAAAATATATATATATATATATTTGAAAATTTATCCACAGAGTTTGTTTTTCGAAAATCTTTCCTATGCAGCCGTGTATCCCGTGTTTAACCCAAACAAAACAGATAAGACCCAGATTAGCGTACGCAGCCTCTGGATGTGTTGGATTAAAAAAAGTTTTATTTTATACTCTCTCTTTCTCCCTCTCTCTGACATATATCACTTGATAAACTCAACTCAATACAGTGACCACGGCTATGTGCGATCAATACAAGTTCTTCCTGAGCCTTGAGGTGAAGAGAGAATGTGAAGACCCCCCTGATCATCTGAAGGAGCACTTTTCGGTGTTAGAAAATCCTCCTCTAATGTACCTAATTATAAATAGCCGTGTGTATAGTTTCCTTCTCTCTTAACTCTCTATATATAAGTTTCTATTGACGGAGAGGTCAATAAAATTGTTTTTAAATCTTCAAAAATCTATGTATGTGATCTTCGCGCCACTTTAACCGCAACGGGCTGGAGATAGGAGGACAAATGTCGGCCAATTGGTGTGATAGGTTCCGAGGTCAGGATTAGGGGATAAAGGAACATGAAATGTCATAAACATTTGTAAATCAGCAGAGTACACACACAATAAACTGTGAAACACGGAGATTCTGTTGTCCAGAGATGGTCACCAGGACTTACCTGCAGAAACCTATCCATCTGTGAGACAATCCCGGGATCCCCCACGCGATGGATCTCCTGGGAGACATTGGCCAGGCGGTCGTCTAGTGAGGCGACGTCGTTCTTCATGCTGTCGATGGAGAGCCTGTCACACGGCACAGTGTCACACAACAATGTAACACGGCAGAGTGTCACACGGTGGTGTCACACGGCAGAGTGTCACACGGTGGTGTCACACGGCACAGTGTTACACGGTGGTGTCACACGGTACAGTGTTACACGGTGGTGTCACACGGCACAATGTAACACGGCAGAGTGTCACACGGCACAATGTAACACGGCAGAGTGTCACACGGCACAGTGTTACACGGTGGTGTCACACGGCAGAGTGTTACACGGTGGTGTCACACGGTACAGTGTCACACGGCACAGTGTTACACGGTGGTGTCACACGGAACAGTGTTACACGGTGGTGTCACACGGTACAGTGTCACACGGCACAGTGTTACACGGTGGTGTCACACGGCACAATGTAACACGGCAGAGTGTCACACGGCACAATGTAACACGGCAGAGTGCCACACGGCACAGTGTTACACGGTGGTGTCACACGGCACAGTGTTACACGGTGGTGTTACACGGTACAGTGTCACACGGCACAGTGTTACACGGTGGTGTCACACGGCACAGTGTTACACGGTGGTGTCACACGGTACAGTGTCAAACGGCACAATGTAACACGGCAGAGTGTCAAACGGCACAATGTAACACGGCAGAGTGTCACACGGCACAATGTAACACGGCAGAGTGTCAAACGGCACAATGTAACACGGCAGAGTGTCACACGGCACAATGTAACACGGCAGAGTGTCAAACGGCACAATGTAACACGGCAGAGTGTCACACGGCACAATGTAACACGGCAGAGTGTCACACGGCACAATGTAACACGGCAGAGTGTCACACGGCACAATGTAACACGGCAGAGTGTCAAACGGCACAATGTAACACGGCAGAGTGTCACACGGCACAATGTAACACGGCAGAGTGTCACACGGCACAATGTAACACGGCAGAGTGTCAAACGGCACAATGTAACACGGCAGAGTGTCACACGGCACAATGTAATACGGCAGAGTGTCACACGGCACAGTGTTACACGGCACAATGTCACACGGCACAATGTAACACGGCAGAGTGTCACACGGCACAGTGTCACACGGCACAATGTCACACGGCAGAGTGTCACACGGCAGGGACTTACTTGGAAGCTTCCTCTAAGTCCGGCAGCTCAGCGGGGAAGTCAATCAGCCTGGGGTTCTTGCTCTCCACCTCCTGTCACCATGACAATACTTGTGACTAACAACGGCTTCCGAGTTTCTGGCTTTATTACATATTTTCTTCTCAAGCTTTCGGGTATTACAAACCCTGCTACAAGAGTATATGATTATCATATATTCCTATAGAAAGGTTTACAATATCCCAATCACCTTCCTCAACTCATATCAACTCCCTCTCTGTCTTTAAAATGATTAAACAATTACACTCATGGACAAAACTTAAGGAAGTGTAAAGTATTTAATGTCGCCTGTCGTATGCTTTTTTAAAGAGACAAAGGAAATTTTGTTCATACTTGGTTATCTCGTGTATCTTCAATAAAGGTCACTTTAATATCTTTCAGAGTTATTTTCTCAATCCCGATATACATGCTGAAAGGTACAACTTTCTTAAGGTGTGTCCTTGAGTTACATCAACACATAATGTCCTACATCACAGTCACAGATATTTTACAATCAGGATCTGTTAGGGATCAGCATCTTGTTGACCAGAGTCGCCAGCAACACAGCTCCTCCTACTCAAGATGTTTCAAAAACAAGATAGGGAAGTTGAATAGATCTATGCAGAATTTCTGGAAGAGTCTTAAATGTGGTTGAGATGTCCATTTCTTCATTCTACATCGAAAAAGAGATATTCCAATATTTACAAGATAGAGAGGAAGAACTTACCAAGGCGACATAGTGGAGAAGGTTCATGCCAGGCTTGTTGGCGCGGATGTCCACCAGCTTGGGTAGGGACATGATCTTGAAACCTGCCGCGTTCCCCGCGTAGCCTCCCTGGACACAGCAGCATTGTCAACTGTAGTGTCGCGGCAACACTCGAGGTAAACAACCTTATATACTCTGTTTCCACCTAGTGCACAGATTCGTATCAAATATTGTGCGGACATCAATATACATTGTAGAACGACATTTGAAAATTATCCCGCATGTGTTTCTTTTGAACGAAGAATCGAAATTTATTTTAAGGAGAAATAACGATTATTTCTGACCTTAGGGATGAAGTATGAAAGGATGAATTGTGAAGAGTAATGATAAACGGAAAAATTATATTATATTGTATTATAAATTACTTTATGTATTATTTACGAACGGAAAAATATGTCCAGGGTAGCCTAGTGGACATGGCATCTGCCTGGTAAGCGGAACACTGTGGGTTCGATTCCCATCCCTGGACACTTTTATTTTTCCGTTTATCATTACTCTTCACAATTCATCCTTTCATACATCATCTCTAAGGTCAGAAATAATCAACGACAACAACAACAAAAACCTTTATTAAGACACTATTGTCTTACAAGGGGATTCCCCTGAAGGTTATATATGTACATGAGTGAGGAGGAACAGCAATCCAGAGGAGAGGGGGAGCAATCAGCCGTTGTCTGTGGAGTTGAGCACCTCTTCTCTCATTTTATCAATCGCCTTGAAAAATTTAAAATATTTATAAACAAATGCTTTATCCAGCAGGAGAGCATTAAAGATTTAGTCAGAAATAATCGTTATTTCTCCTTAAAATAAATTTCGATTCTTCGTTCAAAAGAAACACATGCGGGATAATTTTCAAATGTCGTTCTACAATCATAAGCCGCATTACATTGTATAATAAATCAATATACATACTGTAAAAAGTACGAGAAATACTAATAAAGGTGAAAAAAGGCCTATTCTGATCGCTCACGTGAGAATTTTAGATGGCAGACTGCCATCGCGTAATTAGACAAAGTTGACCTTAAACACCCATTTCTTGATTTATAAGGAAGCCTTTTGGACCAAAATTTTTGGTCGTCGAGGTACAGCTTGCACCACGCTGACGAGGTCAAACAGCCCGAAACGCGTACGTTGATTAGCTTTTCATAATTTAACAAGAGATGGCCAAAAATATTACGGAATAACCTAAATCAACGTTTATTTGGTTTTTGTTCAACTAGATGGCGCTCTGTCATCTAAAATGATCATTGAGCAATCAGGGTATGTCTTTTTTTGTTTTTAATATCAAAACACCTGATATATATAATACTTATAAGGTATTTATAATACCTATGCTATATTTATTTTATATAAATAATTTAAAGGGTAATCAAGGGCAATACATAACATGTCTAACATCTGATTAGATATCGCTGGTCGTGTATGTGTTTTTTTTAAGAGACAAAGGAAATGTTGTTCACACTTGGTTATCTCGTGTGTCTTCAATAAAGGTCACTGTTATAGCTTTCAGAGTTATTATCACGATATACAAGGTGTGTCCAATAAATAATGAGACCGGTCAAAAACAAAGAAAAAATGAAATGATATATATTTTTTAAAAGTCTATTAAAAAAAATAGAAAGCTTCAGCTACACTGCGGTATATCACATCACGTGATTGCGCGCGCAGTCGATAAATTGTAAGCTTATAAAAAGAACGCCTTGCATAACAACTTCTAATTTGTAATGGATAGAAAATTCAAACAACGAATTTGTATTAAATTTTTGCTATAAAATAGGGAAATCGGCTTCAGAAACTTTAGATTTGTTGAAATTGGCATTTAGAAATGAAAATGTAAATAAGCCCACCACATTTAGATGGTTTTCACGATTTAAAAATGGAATGGAATCGGTGAAAGATGAGAAGCGTGTTGGACGTCCAATTCTGCACAGGAACCCTGAAAAGGTGAGCCAAATTTCAAATTTGATAAAAGAAAATCCACGAATAGGGTTACGGGACATTGAGGAAGAAACAGGGATATCAAAATCATTAGTTGGATCGATAATTAAAGAAGACACCTTCAAAATTTGTCCCTAAAATGCTCTCAATCCAACAAAAGGAGAATCGCGTTGAAGTTGCCAAAAAATGCTTGAAATGGTGGAAGAAAACCCTAATTGGAAGGAAAAAGTAATAACTGGAGACGAGACATGGGTTTACGGGTCGGAAACAAAACGCCAATCCATGGAGTGGAAAGGAAAAGATGAACCAAGAACGAAGAAATCCCGACTTTGCAAGTCAAAAAACAAAGTCTTATTGGTCACGTTCTTTGACATAAAGGGAATTGTGCATTATGAATATATAGAGGAAGGTCAGACAATCAATAAGGAGTCTTATTTAAACATTATGAGACGTGTATGTGAATCAATTCGTCTGAAAAGAAGTGAAATGTAGAGTTCCAAAAATTGGATTATCCATCATAATAATGCACCACCACACACCGCTACATCTGTACTGACTTATTTGGCTAAACACGGCATCCAAATACTTCAACAACCTCCCTATTCCCCAGACCTAGCTCCAAATGATTTTTTTCTCTTTCCAAAACTCAAAATGGCTCTAAAAGAAAGGAGATTTGACACTAGAGAGTCCATCATAGGGGATTCGAAAAAGGTCTTGAAGAACATCCCGAAAGATGCCTTTTCTAAATGTTTTAAATCATGAGAGAAGAGATGGAAATTATGTATAGATGCGGGAGGGGACTATTTTGAAAAATACTATAATAATAATTTTTTTTAATCATTATATTTTTTCTTTATTTTTGACCAGTTTCATTATTTATTGGACACACCTTGTACATGGTAAAATGTACAGCGAGAATCCTGGATAATTGTAGAGAAATAACTACCGTGAGACTAACTACCATGCTAAAAAAGCAGCGTTGCATTATAGTTATTTGTGTTATCCTGCTGGAAACAGGAATAAACAAAGATGAAGATAAAAGTATAGAACACTCACCGATATCCACAAATGTTAGAGTACACACACACACACATAGATACAGAGAAGTACAGTAGCTGTGTAGTGTACTTACACAGTTGAGGAAGTTCCCGGCCACCAGTACTAAGTAGAGGACGTCGTGGAGTTTCTGACAGCGCTGGATGTCTGCAACAGTCACACCCTCGTAACGCACACTCCACAGAACATCAAAGATACCAACGCTGTTTGTTTATGCAAATATAACAACTTGTCCTTACAACAATAAAAACTATATTCGGAATGCCTAGCTCCTCAGTGGGGAACCCTCACAGCTGTTTCGTCAGTTTAATCTACCAGACTGCTTTGATATTTGCATATATGTATCCAATATGATATTGAGATATTCTGCCTATATATCCAACACTAGAAGGGAATTCTTGTTTATGGCGCATTTAATGAATCTATAGACATTAGCTTAGAGGACGGTAGAAAACCTTCCCCCAATATACACTCATGGACAAAACTTAAGGAAGTTGTACCTTTTAGCATATATATCGGGATTGAGACAATAACTCTGAAAGATATTACTGTGACCTTTATTGAAGACACACGAGATAACTAAGTGTGAACAAAATTTCCTCTGTCTCCTAAAAAACAGACGATCGGCGACATCAAAGACTTCCCGCTTACTTAAGTTTTGTCCATGAGTACAGCGTGTATATTGGAATAAAATAATGATCCGAGATTGCCTCTTTTATCGGCAGCATGGATTGCGATAGCTCTCAAAGAATTATTCTCTTTGTGTTTGAGTTAAAACTAGGACACACATAGAAGGTATGGTCTACCTTTGGCCAGGTTGCGGATGGCCTCCATGGAAGGCTCGACGAAGGCCATGGTGGAGATGAAGTCTGCCTTGAACATCATGGTGTCGAGACGTAGGCGGTAGCTGAACATGGGACACGTGAGACCAGGTGTCGCGGTGTCAGGCTACTCACAGCGGCTACTCACTGAGGGACTTCCATCAGGTCCAGCAGGAAACGCTCGGCTGAGCCCAGTTTCTCCACGTCCCCCGTGAACCCTCGTAGGAGCTCGAACTGGACGACAAACATTTATGTCACACGAGCGGTAAAACGTGTCTTAACTTATGGGAAGAAAACAAAATGACTCTTTGTAGATTTTGGGTTGTCGGGTTTTGGTTTGTTAGTATTTTGGTTTATTGGTATTTTGGCTTGTCGGGACTTTTGTCTGTCGGGATTTTGGTTTGTTGGAAATTTGGTTTTTTAGTATTTTTGGATGTTGGGATTTTGGCTTGTCGGAATTTTTATTTATTGGGATTTTGGTTTGTCGGGATTTTGGTTTGTTGATGTTTTTCCGTTGTCGGAATTTTAGCCTATCGGGATTTTGGTCTATGGGGATTTTGTTTGGATGGGATTTTTGCCTGTCGGTATTTTGTTTTGTCAGGATTTCATCTGCCGGGATTCTGCACTTAGTCGGGATTTTGAATGTCCGGAATTTGGTCTTTCGAGATATTCAATTGTGTGGGATGTCGGTGTCATATGAACTATGGCTATAGTGCTACTATTGTCTCACCTCGTCTTTCTCAGGAAGCAGCTTGAGGAGACCTCGCATCCTCTCTGCCCCGATGGAGTCTTGGTGTCCCTCCTCAATGAACCTGATGATCTCCTGATTGGAACTGCAGCAGGACATGGTCACAGCAGATGTCACCAGTACTGGAGGGAATGGACTCACCTGCGGAACTGCTGCAGGAAGATGTTGATGTTGAGACTCCTTCTGCCGTCCAGCAGGTTGATCTGGGCGGACAACCCGACATAGTTATCTTCACTTCTTCCTTACCTACTTATACCTGATCAATTACGTTGATGTGAAACAGTAAAAAAATATACAATGAAATGATGATTTTTTTCTAAAATGACAGAAAGGTTATTAAGGGAAATAATTTTACCTGTAGCAGGGCGATTATCGTCTAAAAACTTGTATTTTAAATGAAAAAATGTACTCATTGTGAAAATATATTTTATATAAATATAATACATAATATATAAATATAATTAAATCTTATGGTTTTACTTTTTTTTTTCTCTAACTAGGTCCGTATAGAAGAGTGCTCACTACTTGGTCAATTCAATAATGAAACAAAGCTACTTTGTTGTCGAGTAATGAGGTAGTTGGTAGAATTCGAGGTCATCTTGGATGTGTATTACACTGACCTCCACAGAGTCCCTCTTCTTCCTGTCGGACCTGGTGTTGGTGGGCGGGGGCGAGGCCGGCTGCAGACAGAACAAGTCCTCCATGGACCTGAAGTCCAGGAGTTTGTCCGTGGACTCCTGGTGGGTCGACACCACGCGGCGCCAGAGAGTGTTGGGTTTGACCTGCTGGATGGGGATCCTGTTCCAGTTGAAGGTCTTCATCTTGGTGCGGGGGACCGGGATAGGGACTGGGGTCTTGGGGGTGGGGGGCACGCTGCAGAGTGGGGGCAGGTTGGGGGAGATGAAGCCGATGAGGGGGGGTGGGGGAGGAGGGGGCGGTGGTGGAGGAGGTGGCGGCGGGGGAGGTAGGCCCGCGGGGGGAGGGGCGGTGACTATTGGAGGTGGAGGGACTTCTGACGGCTGGATTGTCGTCGGAGGTGGGCGAGTTAAGGGAGTGACTTCCTGAATGGACGATCCCCGAGATGGAGCGGGAGTAACGTCCTTTAGAGGCTGGACCTCGGCGACTATGGGCTGGCAACTAGAGAGGGGCGGAGCGGACTCCTTGAGAGGGGACATGGCACCGGGGGAGAGTGGAGTCTCTAACAGGACGGAGCTCCGCCTGCGGTGGCGGGTCTCGGGGTGGCACGAGCACTGGCACTTGAGGTCCGTGGAGGGACGGAGTTTGGGGGTCACCACGGAGGTGCGGAGCAGCCGCTCGGCGTCCTCCTGGCTCTCCACCAGGGTGGCGCGGTGCACCAGCGTCTCGGCGGCGCTCCACACCGTGGCGGCCAACGGACCGCCCGCGTCCACCCGCAGCAGGTGCTGGAGTAGGTTGAGGAACGACAGTTCCAGGGGGGTCTGAAGAACCTGCATGGCGACATTCACGTTAAGTTGACCATCAGACTCATTAAAGCACAAGTATACTTGTATACAGTTTAAGCAAATTTTCACAATATTGAAAAAGGAAATACCTGAAGGTCGAAAGAGCAGGAAGACAATTCAACGACCATTGATATTTATAGAATAAAAAACACAAGTCGGGGAGAAGAGATTCTTTTACATGAGGACAAGCTTTTGAGCAAGACGTTCTTTTACGGGTATATATCAGGCATACATCAAGCTTTATGCTGATTGGTCAAAAGTCTCAAGTTGTGATGTACATCCTTCTGTCTGAAACTCTAAAGAAGACATATCTTCCATTTCATTTATACTCGTACTTTTGTACATTTGTACACGCTTGTTCGGCGGTACATATACTAAAATTGGAACGATACAGAGAAGATTAGCATGGTCCTTGCGCAAGGATGACACGCAAAATCGTGAAGCGTTCCATTTCATTTATATCTCACAGATTTTGGTTTGCTGGTGTTATGGCTTGTAACCGACCCGAGTCAAATATTTTGCCGAGACGGTCACTAGATGACGTTTAGTTTTTGACGCTATTTTGACGGGAGAGGCGACTTTTATTTTTATAGATCAATTTCTTCCCGGCAAAAATTCCATCCATATTATATACACTCACAGGCAAAGAAAGCTTAAAGAAATGGAAAGTCTTTGATATCCCCGGTCGTCTGTTGTTTTTTTTTTAAGGAAATAAAGGCAATTTAGTTCATACTTGGTTATCTCGTGTGTCTTCAATAAAGGTCACTGTAATAACTTTCAGAGTTATTGTCCCGTTATACATGCTGAAAGGTTCCTTGAGTTGTATCTCTCCATGAGTGTGGTGGCTTACCTGCTTCAAGATGGCGTAGAAGATGTCGAGGTGAGATGTAAGGTCGATTCCGTTAGGACCTGAGGTCGGCTCGTCTTCCTTCTCCTGGTCGAAGACGTCCAGCTGGACCTGCAGGTCCTCGGTGGCGGACTTCCTATACACACCATTCCTCCATATCATTTCGGTATAGACATTTTCAAAACGATGTTTTCCCCAACCTTTTATATACTTTATGAAATAAAAAACAAAAACAAAAGTGTGAAATCAAGTTGATCAGGTTGGGATCAGCTGAATAAATTAAGAAAAAAAAGGGCATCTCTTGATATTTAAACTGAATGTTGCTGATTGCTTGTGCCATCTATCGGGAATAATATCAACTACTCGTTGATTTTTTAATTATTCCAGGATATTGGGCAAATATATTGTATTTTCTTTATTAACCACAAGGTTATTTGTACAATATCCTGGTATAATAATAATAATAATTTAAAAAAATCAACCATTAGTTGAGATTTATTCCGACAGATGGCGTAAGTCATCATCAACTTTCATTTATACAATCAGGAGTTAACTTTTAAATGTTATAACGAAGTTTTTCGACTACGAACTGTTGCCATCTTCAATGGAAACTGTTTTAAACAATGCTTACCTTTGTGAGACCAAGTTCTGGATGAGTTCAGAATTGTTTAAAACAGTTTTCCTTGACAAGGATGAGAGAGGGTCACCGGAACTTTAGAATAAAGTTTTAAAAAAGGGGGTGAAATAAATAATTTTCATTCAATTATAAATGAAACCTAATAAACAGTGTTTTCCAAATATGTTTGATACTCAACAGCAACAACAAAATTCTATTATTAAGACATTTCGTCTTATATAGATTCCATTGTCCTGGAGTCCCGGAAAGTCAAATATAAATCAAACAACGGTTTAAGCTACAGCCACAACAACCTATTAAATAAATATTTCGCGATGTATCAGTGACTTCCTCTCCTCAGAGGAATACTTATTTCTATCTTCTACTTATATACAGTGTGAACAAAATTGCCTCTGTTATCCTTAAAAAAATAAATAATAGACGACTGGTTACATCAAAGACTTTCCACTTCACTAAGTCCATGAGTGTATGTGACAATATAGTGGTAAATGTGGTGAGGAGAGAAATAATCACACGACGAGTTGTTAGAGCAATAATCCAGGCAGTCAGCCGAGAGAGAGCGAGCGAGACGTTATCAGCTGAACGACTGTTTTTCCCTGTGTACACAACCGGGGGCTAACCAGGATAGTCGCCAGGTGGTGACGGCCCCCCCCCCCTCAGGAATGTGGTCAAAATGGTCGTGAGTTAGTTGTCTAAAGTGTCTCGCTTTAGCTGCTCATCTCTCTCTCGTCGACTGCAGATTTACTTTATTATTCCTGTAAGAGCATATATTATGACATGTATATATTGCTGGTCTCTCCTGGAGGTGATATCTTATTGGAAGTTGTTTGGTCATATCAAAATATATCATGAAATAACATGGTTAGACTTAACGGGGTAGATTGGGTATTGCTACAATATCAGAGGAACCAACAAACTAGTGTCGTTATTGAGACGTACTGGAGGCTGGGTCTCTTCAGATAATATGGCTAGACCTCGCGGGGGTTGATAAAGCGGCTCTTAAATCTCCAACAAGGGTCGTGGAAGATGTCTTAGCCAATCAGCTGAGGGACATCACATTTAGGGGATGACGCGGACTAACGATGTGGACACGGGATTAACTTAGAGTGAGTCACTCCCGGGGTGAGTGCCCTGAGTGGGGCAAATACCTCCCAGGTGGTTTGTACGAACTAGGTACGGATCAGAATGTCTTTAAAGATGTCTTCAATAACCCAGCGTTCAATTGAATAATACAAATGTGTATGTAAGAAATGATTCCATTTGACAGCGATCTTTTATAAATAAAATATCGTCCTACTGTCTTTACTCCGATGAAAACGATTTTGGAAGGGTTTGGCTCATCAGTGGTAAGCCCTCGCAGCGGTTTCGCCAGTTTAATGCATCAGACCGCTGTGATATTGCATGTATGCATTTAACCCTTTAGGTGCCGGCCGTTTTCAAGGTCATTCCTGATTATTGTTAGCCTTCAAAAGACATCAAACTATTCTTTAAATTATTTTTTTAAAATAAACGCTTTTATGATTTATACAAACATATGAAACACAATGCAACAGAATATACGCTTTAAAATACAATTAATTAATTTTCATTAGATTTTTTTAAGGATAAAAGGAGCATCAAGTCACATCAAACCGATACATCGTCTTGCCTGGTGTTTAAAGGGTTAATAGGTTATAGGATTATTCGGGTTTTCTACTCAGCGATGGAAATGATTTCTTGGTTGAAGCATTTAACAAATATTTATATATAAGCTTATAGAGAACGGTAGAAACGTGTGTCTTTTACTTATTCCAACTACACACGTGGTACTAGCCATGATAATCATGGTAGGTAGCTAGCGAGTTTTACTGTAAGTAAACCACAGGTTTACACATGTAGTAAGCAGTTCGACTATTACACTTACAAATGTCCCAAATTTCCGTTTCATTACTTGCACTCACTGGTAGGATTGGATTTGGGCAAAAATCAAGGACCATCGATGTATATATATATTTTTTTTTAATAAAAAAAAAGTGCCTCATGCGGGAATCGAACCCGGGTCGTGGTTGTTGAAAATCGGCGGTTTATATTACTCCAAGAAATATATATAAACATGGAATATTGATTTCACGCAAACAATTCACAAATTAGAATTTCACACAATTTAGGCAAACTTTCATTCTAAGATACTAGACTAGCCGAATGACCCGGGCAACGCCCGTGTTTTACCCGATTGAATGCTTTGATTCAAATACTATTTGTTACAATTATAAATTGGCGCCTTAAATAAATGCATATGTTAGTTAATAACTATAGCCTATGTGCTTTATCTGTCTATGTACTGTTGGCTTCCGTAGGCGTCTCTTACTGGGAAAAAGAAAGAGAGGATTCCATTTGGTTATTAACTAATATATGCATTTATTTAAGGAGCGACCCGCGCCAACACAATGGTTACAAAAAACGGGGGGGGGGGGGGGGGGGGGGGCAAAGGTGGCGTGATCGAAGCCAACCAATAGGAGGGCGCCATTCCAAAAAAAAAAAAAGCAAACGGTGACAGAGATGACTGATTAAGAGATGAAGAATGACGCTCGTAACTGTATATAGAATGAGGGTAATATTCCTCGAAAGTTCCTTGTTTTTGCTAAGTATTTGAAATGAGGAAAGTTCTTCCGTTGTTAAGGCGAGTTACAGGACCATAGATTAGCTGCCAGGTTTCTCTCTCGCCACAAGAGTTCACTCACATCACACACTCCTCGCAAAAGTACAAAATGATAAAGATTCCATTTGATCCATTGAGGATATTCTGTAATCAAAGCCAGCCCTGGATTGACAATAGCACATAGCCCTACTCATGGTCTACAGGAGAACGTTTCGAACTTTACATAGTTGGGAATATGCAGCTTTGTCAAACCGACCCTATTTTCTATAAATTACAGAAATGATCAATAGATGGCGTTTTTATAATATGATGCACTAGCGCGCCATCTGTTATCAAAGTTCGAAATATCAAAAAAGAGTCTACCAACAGTATCACTATAAAAGGAAGTTCCAAAAATGCAATATAACAGCGGTATGGTAGATTAAACTGGCGAAACCGCTGAGAGGGTTCACCACTGATGAGCCAAGCCCTCATTAATTTTTCCATTGCAGTAAGGGCAGTAGAAATTGTTTAATATCAAAAATAATCTTACGCCTTTAAAATAGTTTCGAATTTAGATGACGTATTGTTTCATTACGTCTATTTTGACGGAAGAGATATAGAGGCCACCTTTCTTTATTAATAATCAATTTCCTTTCTGCAAAACTTTCGTTTTTACAACCTCCGTGTGAACGGTGACAACTGTTTGCATCATTGACTTTCGCAATAGGGTAATCTTACATCCAACAATATATTTGCATAGTTTGGAGGTTAATCTATACAGTAGTTGACACCTTTTCATCTGTCAAACTCCCTTCATTATATAAATTGATATGTATTCTCTAATCACTCTATACCCCAGTCTTGCCCAATAGATTTGCATAGAGAGAGAGAGACAATCCGTAGACATATATATGCCATAGTATCACATGTAGAAGTATATTCACGGACAAAACTTAAGGAAGTGGAAGGTATTTGATGTCGTCTATTGAAAGAGAGACAGAGACAATTTTATCAATAAAGGTCACTGTAATATATTTCAGAGTTATTGTCTGAATCCCGATATACATGTTAAAAGGTACAACTTCCTTAAGTCCATGAGTGTATATTGGTTATCTCGTGTGTCTTCAATAAAGGTCACTGTAATATATTTCAGAGTTATTGTCTGAATCCCGATATACATGCTAAAAGGTACAACTTTTTAAAGTTTTGTCCATGAGTGTATTGTCTGAATCCCGATATACATGCTAAAAGGTACAACTTCCTTAGGTTTTGTCCATGAGTGTAAATCTACAGTCCTCAAAGCTCATATCCACACTTTACTTGAATATCATTACCAAGATTACAGTGTCGCATATACAAGCAGAATCATCTAATACAACAGTTAAGTTTTAAAAAACGGTATGATAGATTAAACTGGCGAAACCGCTGGGAGGGTTCACACTGATGAGCAAAGCCCTCCCAATATTTTTCGTCGCAGTGAGTACATTAGGGATTTATTTTATTTGTGAAGACTCCATGCTCAATAGTTGAATTTCTTGTATGGGTGGATGGGTTTCTAAAGAAGCGTTTTATAGAGAAGAAGTGGTCCCCAACAGCAGCAGCGGCCCCAATGGGGAAGACAAAAACCAAGTTGTTACAAATAGCTTCCAGATTTACCGCCAGCCGTCATCGTAAACTTGCCCTGCCGCAGGACGACAGTTTCATGGCTTTGGTGGAGATTTGCTAAATGGCTTCTGTGGGACATACAGTCTCTCTGGGCACGTATTTCTGTGACTGAGAGGGAATAAATGGTTTCCGTGGATTTGTCCGGGACATACAGTCTCTTTAGGCACATGACTGAGGGAATGTATGGTTTCCGTGGAATTACCCGGGACATACAGTCTCTTTAGGCACATGACTGAGGGAATGTATGGTTTCACCAGGAACACAGTATTTGGCTACTGTGGCACTTCTGTGACTCTAGAAATAAACGGTTTAAACAAAAGGCAATAGCATGCAAATGCGATGAGGAATATTGAGAGGACCTGGCTCATCAGTGGCGAACCTTTCTAGCGGTTTCGCCAGTTTAATCTACCATATCGCGCTTCTTAGAGATCCACTATTATATTGAACGATTTTGATTATATTGCAGCAATATATTCGACATTGAAAGTAGGAATCTTGCTCATAGAGTATTCATTCAAACTATATAAATAAGTTTTGAGGACAGCAATATTCCATAGAAATTTTCGCATGGAGCATTGATCTTCCTCAAACACTTCATACAAGGTGCCAGAGTTAGACATAATTTAAGCATTTTTGCCAAATAACGCGTTATCTATATATACGGAACGGTTTGACTCAGTATCTCTTTTTTGAAAATGAGCTGTCAAACTCAAGACAAATCTGGAGCTCTTTGACACCCTGAGGCCAGACAAACTACCACTCTACTAAATAAAAGAGACCTCTTCAGTACCATCAAGTCCAGATAGCAACAAGAATGGAAATCTACTGCTGCAAATGACAGAAAAGAGAGGAAAAGAATTGTTCTTACTTCCAAGGGAACAGCAATTCTTGAATTCTTCACTAAGTCTGGTTATCTACGGATAATGACTCTTTACAGAGTGGATGCAAAATTTTCCCAATATGAACCACAAATACAATTTTAAGTCTGCAACTTGAAAACATATCGTTGAATGCATTAACTCATCCCCAGTAGACACCATCATCAAAATGATCAAGCTCCACAGACTAGACATCTTAATATGATTGAGTGGAGATAAGAAAGAAGAAGATTGCAACTCAATGACTTTGTCCGAGTCCTCCTTATCTCTGAGTGTAGCTGGCTAACTTCCAGATTCTCTCTCCCATTTTACAACCTCATTATCATTTTCTTACATCATTTCTTCCATTACACAATTCTGTGCATCTTTCATCATTAAGTAAATATAATTTTCTCCTGGTAGTACATATCCCAACGTTGTACAGACCATGGTAATCATGGTGGGTAGTTAGCGAACTGCTATTACTGTAAGAGCACCACATATCTACACATGTGGAAAGCAGTTTAACTTTTACATTTACAATTGTGTCAGATCCCTGTTTAGTTACTTGTACTCACTACTGAGGTTGGACTTCTACAAGAATCGGTACCATTTGAGCATTTTTTTTTTAATTCAGGAAAAAAAAAAAGCCAAAGGCGCAGGATTCGATCCCGAGGAAGTGCATGTCGAAAAATCGACAGTTTACCCCACTTTTCCACAAAACCTTAAAAGATTTTATTTCATAGACATTTCGACCAAAATATTTTAGTCTTCGTCAGTATAAAATGGAAACTGAACACGCGGGGTACAGCCTTTAAAATGATTTCTCTACATCTCAGTACCGTTCAAACTCATTACACTCCTCTATCCATCTTTTATAAGTCATTTTTAGCTTTCTCTTTCAGGTTTAATTAAGTCTTCAAATGTCCCGCCGCTTATACGTACATATATGCATATATACGGAATATCTTGTTTATATAATGATATAATTAGAAATATATTTTAAGAGTATGAAAGAAGAATATGAACAGGACGGTAGCACAATTCATGAGTTGAGATGCCACGCCTTGATTATGTTGAATAGAGGATCTTAGAGCGCCATCTGTTTTTGAAAATCGAAACTATTTAGAGCGATTTAAAAATATATATTTAAATAAGGCAACTTCCCACACACTCTCTCTCTATCCTATACTGCGATGAAAAAAATAAAAGACATGGCTCATCAATAGTAAACCCTTCCAGCGGTTTCGCCAGTTTAATATACAGACAGCTCTAAAATATTTTATTGGGCTGTTCTGCGCGCTTATACGCTTATATATATATTAGCCTCGTATATAAAGCGGGCTAGTGGATTAAACTGGCGAAACCGCTGGGAGAGTTCAACACTGATGAGCAATATTTTCCATCTCAATAAGGGAAGTAAAAAGTTGCTTTACTTGAAAAAAGTAATGATAAATATTCTTAAGCAAATTAATTAAGCAAATCATTTACTAATATCAGCAGGATATGCTAAATAAATATGTAATTTAGGGATTATCTTACATTTAACATAAATCCACGAGGGAAAAAACCGGAGCGTGTTTATAAATTTGCATAACTCATATTTGTAGTGAACATATTTACATATGTAAGGTTATTTTCATATACGCAGAATCGATGTATAGGCCAATGAGAAGAAACAAATTTTTAAAGAGATAAACATTTGGGTGTGTGTGTGGGGGGAGAAAATAAAAATGTTGAAAACTTACCGAAGTTCTGGAAGTATGTCCAAAAGCCCGAGCCCTGTAAAAACACATTCAAAGATTATTCTTTCTGTTAAAACATTCACATGCTAAATGGTAATACTCATGATTAACAATTTATTTAAACTCATGGACAAAACTTACGAAAGTTATACATTTTAGCATGTATATCGGGCAATAACTCTGAAAGATATTACAGTGACCTTTATTGAAGACACACGAGACAACCTAGTGTGAACAGCCTCTGTCTTCTTCAAAAAGGAAAAAGACGACCGGGGCATCAAATAAGAAAATTCCTTAAGTTTTATCCATGAGTGTAGACAAGATGTAGACAAGAAATAGACAAAAAGTAATCAAGAAGTTTATAATTCGACTCCACGCCTTCTTAGCTTTTGTCTCTATGAGATTTTATACAAATTATTAAAGCTAATATATCACACGATTGTAGGTGTATAGGCTTCCATGCCGATCTATGTCAACTCCATCAAGTTTCCGATGGCAATATCCGCTTAAATCCCATGTTTGGAAAATTTTGACTTATCGAAATCAACTAAAATACGCATACGCACAACAAACAAAACGCAAATAATACCAACACAACGCACTAACGTAAACACAGTTAAAATTTCTGTACTTCATTTTTTATAAATAAAATGGCCAAGCGCACCAAGAGTCGTCGGAAAGTACGGCACTAGGTATGGTGCTTTTCTGAGAAAAATGATCAAGAAGATCGAAATTTCCCAGCACAACAAATACACCTGCAGCTTTTGCCGCAAGAACGCCCTGAAGTGTGTTGGAATCTGGCATTGCCGCGTCTACACCAAGACTGTCTCTGGTGAAGTCTATGTCCCAATCACCAACACACTCCGTCAGGAGCGCCATCAGGAGGTTGAGGGAGATGCAGGAACAGTAATCCTGTACTACAACTCACCCTGGATGATTTGTTCCACATAACGCTCTCACACATAACACAATATTAACTGAAAACACAATACATATAGCACCCTTATTCACAAAACTATGTACAATACTCACACAATATACATGACACATAAAACAGCCTTATAAAACACAATACCAACATAACACACAAATTCATGCAACATACATACAACACTTATCCAATACACAACGCTCATTTAACACACACAATGGAAATAACTTACACATCATTTATACAGCACTTAACAGGCTACACCTAACACCAAGTCTATAAAAATGAAGGAAAGCTAGATAATTCAAAATATACCTAGCACATTTTCGAATAGAAACTTTACAAGTTTAGAAGACAGCTTTGAAAGGCATCACTAATGGAAGAAAGCAAGACTGGACATCACAGAAAACATTACCGAAAATAATTACAAATGTATTTAAATATACGCAGTTATAAATGTAGATTCATGTATAGATAATTTAACTCTACGTAGATACACTCATAGACAAAACTTAAGAAAGTTTCATATTTTGATATCGCAGGTAGTCTGTGTTTTTGGAGACGGAGGCAATTATGTTCGCACTTGGTTATCTCGTGTGTCTTCAATAAAGGTCACTGTAATATAGTTCAGAGTTATTGTCTGAATCCCGATATACATGCTAAAAGGAACGACATCCTCAAGTTTTGTCCATGAGTGTATTGTCTGAATCCCGATATACATGCTAAAAAGTACAGCTTCCTGAAGTTTTGTCCATGAGTGTATTGTCTGAATCCCGATATACATGCTAAAAGGTACAACTTCCTCAAGTTTTGTTCATGAGTGTATTGTCTGAATCCCGATATACATGGTAAAAGGTACAACTTCCTTAAGTTTTGTCCATGAGTGTAGATGTAATGTAACTGACAGCCAAGGCTGGCGGTAAATTCGACGTCCTCCACCATCCGCCCAGCCAGTTACTAATTACCGAGGCAGTCAACTTGTTATTCCCGACCTACCCTACTTTATATATATATATACCTACTTCCCAAGTAGGTGGCACAGTGAAATACACATCAACACATCTACACTCATGGTAACAAAACTTAAGGAAGTTGTACCTTTTAGCATGTATATCGGGATTCAGACAATACACTCATGGACAAAACTTAAGGAAGTTGTACCTTTCAGCATGTATATCGGGATTCAGACAATACACTCATGGACAAAACTTAAGGAAGTTGTACCTTTCAGCATGTATATCGGGATTCAGACAATACACTCATGGACAAAACTTAAGGAAGTTGTACCTTTCAGCATGTATATCGGGATTCAGACAATACACTCATGGACAAAACTTAAGGAAGTTGTACCTTTCAGCATGTATATCGGGATTCAGACAATACACTCATGGACAAAACTTAAGGAAGTTGTACCTTTCAGCATGTATATCGGGATTCAGACAATACACTCATGGACAAAACTTAAGGAAGTTGTACCTTACAGCATGTATATCGGGATTCAGACAATACACTCATGGACAAAACTTAAGGAAGTTGTACCTTTCAGCATGTATATCGGGATTCAGACAATACACTCATGGACAAAACTTAAGGAAGTTGTACCTTTCAGCATGTGTATATCGGGATTCAGACAATACACTCATGGACAACTCTTAAGGAAGTTGTACCTTTCAGCATGTGTATATCGGGATTCAGACAATACACTCATGGACAAAACTTAAGGAAGTTGTACCTTTCAGCATGTATATCGGGATTCAGACAATACACTCATGGACAAAACTTAAGGAAGTTGTACCTTTCAGCATGTATATCGGGATTCAGACAATACACTCATGGACAAAACTTAAGGAAGTTGTACCTTTCAGCATGTATATCGGGATTCAGACAATACACTCATGGACAAAACTTAAGGAAGTTGTACCTTTCAGCATGTGTATATCGGGATTCAGACAATACACTCATGGACAAAACTTAAGGAAGTTGTACCTTTCAGCATGTATATCGGGATACAGACAATACACTCATGGACAAAACTTAAGGAAGTTGTACCTTTCAGCATGTATATCGGGATACAGACAATACACTCATGGACAAAACTTAAGGAAGTTGTACCTTTCAGCATGTATATCAGGATTGAGACAATAACTCTAAAAGATATTGCAGTGACCTTAATTGAAGACACACGAGATAACCAAGTGTGAACAAAATCGCGTAGGTCTCCTTCACAAAAATAAACGACCGGCGATATCAAAGATTTCCACTTCCTTAAGTTTTGTCCATTAGTGTATTTCAATATAGATTTCTCCATTTTTTGTAGATAACTTTTATATTGCTTCTGATTACCTATCTGGGAGAATCTTGTATGGGATGAGTGTCCTTAATAAAATATTTGTGTTGTTGTATTTCCATAAAGAAGCTGCTACAGTTTAAGACGCCAGAGTTGCAACCAAAAAATAACTAGGGTGGTAGAAGACACAAATGTCCTGTTCAGAAAATATCATCAATATCTAGAACAGAAGCAAGAATTTATTGCCCTGAGGAAGGTGATACTGAGTGGTCGAAAAATCATTATAACTAAAGAATGGCTGATGGAGCTTTTCTTCTTTTTACATCAACACCTAAAGTTATTCCTATTATGCTTCGTAAACATCCTGTTTGTGGAATATACCTCGACCTTTGACACAACCACATCCACAAACAATATCCCTTTGCTACATTGTTTCACATAAAACCTAAGTATTCGATCGCCTGGTTCTAATCAGATGTTGTTACTACAATTCAGACGTCCTTACCACAACTCTGAACTTCTTACAAAAATCAGACTTTCTTACCTCAAAACAGACTTTCTTATCACAAACCAAACTCCTTTACTGCGAGTCAGTCGTTCTTATCACAAATCAGACCTCCTTTCTACTACAACTCTGAACTTCTTACAAAAATCAGACTTTCTTACTATAAAACAGATTTTCTTATCACAAACCAGACTCTTTTACCACGAGCCAGTCGTTCTTATTACAAATCAGACCCCTTACCACTACAACTCTGAACTTCTTACAAAAATCAGACTTTCTCACTCTAAAACAGATTTTCTTATCACAAACCAAACTCTTTTACTACGAGTCAGGCGTTCTTATCACAAATCAGACCTCCTTACCACTACAACTCTGAACTTCTTACAAAAATCAGACTTTCTTACTCCAAAACAGACTTTCTTATCACAAACCAGACTCTTTTACCACGAGTCAGGCGTTCTTATCACAAATCAGACCTCCTTACCACTACAACTCTGAACTTCTTACAAAAATCAGACTTTCTTACTCCAAAACAGACTTTCTTATCACAAACCAGACTCTTTTACCACGAGTCAGGCGTTCTGATAACAAATCAGACCTCCTTACCACTACAACTCTGAACGTCTTACAAAAATCAGGCTTTCTTACTCCAAAACAGACTTTCTTATCACAAACCAGACTCTTTTACCACGAGTCAGGCGTTCTTATCACAAATCAGACCTCCTTACCACTACAACTCTGAACTTCTTACAAAAATCAGACTTTCTTACTCCAAAACAGACTTTCTTATCACAAACCAGACTCTTTTACCACGAGTCAGGCGTTCTGATAACAAATCAGACCTCCTTACCACTACAACTCTGAACGTCTTACAAAAATCAGGCTTTCTTACTCCAAAACAGACTTTCTTATCACAAACCAGACTCTTTTACCACGAGTCAGGCGTTCTGATCACAAATCAGACCTCCTTACCACTACAACTCTGAACTTCTTACAAAAATCAGACTTTCTTACCACAACTCTGAACTTCTTACCGTAACTCTGAACTTCTTACCACAACTCTGAACTTCTTACCGTAACTCTGAACTTCTTGCTACAAGTCAGGCTTAAACACCTGTTTGGTAAATTCGACCGATTTCATAAAACCCTCTCGTAGAATGTTATGAAATCGAAGCCACCATTGTACTGATGAGGGTCATAGTCCGAAACCATGGTGCTTAGGTTGTTGGCTTTTTGTCTGAATTTTCCAAAACTGATGTTCATTCTTTATCACCGAGAGTAAAGTTTTTACCAGAGTGATGAACATAATACATCGTTCTGATCCATAATTAAAGGGAGAGATGTCTTTCTAAGTACATGGATACATTACTCCCGCAACTTTATGTTATATATACATGAGACAAAAGGTTAAATGGAATGTAACAGTTCCTTTTGCTAGTGTCAAACGGAGAACTTGAAGTCTATTCCTCGGACTCTACCAGTGTACGTGTCTTGTTAGGGCTCGGGTACAACCATCAATGAAGTCGCTTATATAGAAACTAGACGAATGGCCCGGGCAACGCCCGGGTTTTACCCGAGTGCGAATTAAAAACGTTGTCTTGGGTGGTCGCTATAGACAGGGTGGTCTGTATAGACAGGTGTATGTATCACACAGCCGATAACAGGGTTGTCTACAGTGGCCGCTATAGACAGGGTGGTCTGTATAGACAGGTGTATGTATCACACAGCCGATAACAGGGTTGTCTAGAGTGGCCGCTGTAGACAGGGTGGTCTGTATAGACAGGTGTATGTATCACACAGCCGATAACAGGGTTGTCTAGAGTGGCCGCTATAGACAGGGTGGTCTGTATAGACAGGTGTATGTATCACACTGCTGATAACAGGGTTGCCTAAGGTGACCGCTATAGACAGGGTGGTCTGTATAGACAGGTGAATGTAACACACTAATTATAACAGGGTTGCCTAAGGTGACCGCTATAGACAGGGTGGTCTGTATAGACAGGTGGATGTATCACACAGCTGATAACAGGGTTGTCTAGAGTGGCCGCTATAGACAGGTGTATGTATCACACAGCTGATAACAGGGTTTTCTAGAATGGCCGCTATATACAGGGTGGTCTGTATAGACAGGTGGATGTAAAACACTGCTGATTACAGGGTTGCCAAAAGTGTCCGCTATAGACAGGGTGGTCTGTATAGACAGGTGAATGTAACACACTAATGATAACAGGGTTGCCTAAGGTGACCGCTATAGGCAGGGTGGTCTGTATAGACAGGTGGATGTATCACACAGCTGATAACAGGGTTGTCTAGAGTGGCCGCTATAGACAGGTGTATGTATCATACAGCTGATAACAGGGTTTTCTAGAGGGGGGCAGGGAGGACACGTGTTCGCCGGCGGCAGCCAATGGGCGCGCATTCTATCCGTGAGCTTCAGAATAAGGCAATTATATAAGTAGATAGGCTTCAATGGATTAGCTGATTCTTGCACAAACCCCATTAGTGCGTGTATAAGTAACCAAAAAGGACTCTGGCACTTCCTTAATTAAAAATCGATTACTTTCACTTGCAGTATGTGCAGTCACAGAACCCTATATACCTACAATGGTTAAACTGAGGAAAACCTTGGAGGAAATTATCTACTAAATGACTCACCATGATTATCACGATCAAATGTACTTTGTATAATTTAATACACATTGCGTCAAATTAATTAATTGCTTTCAAACGAGAAAGATAAGCTTTCGGAGGACACCTCCTTCATCTATATCACGTTACTGAATCAATATCTTGCCACAATGGAGAAAGATCAAGGAGATTTGTCGAAAGCTAATATTTTTATAGCAATAAAATAATTTGACGTGAAACTTTGCCTTTAATAGTGAGATATATATATATAGAGGTTCTCCTGGAGCGCAAACGTCTTTAATATTTTAAATTAAGCATCGCCTATGTGCTCATCTACCTAAAGAGGGGTACCTCTCCCTTTAAAAATGCGTTTATTACCACATGTGAAGAACGCATTGGTTGTGATAAAGAAAATGCCACAATATCAGTTTTGTAAAATCCAGACAACCATGGTTTCTGGCTACAGCTATCATTAGTACACGGGTGATAGATAAAATTAACTATGTTTTAATGCATTTTGTACTGAGATAGGTCTTCTTTCTGTACACCAATACTCTCGCAACTTTTCGTTCTGTTTATGTAAGAAATAAAACCATAAAGAGCACGACATTTTTATTTTGAAATGAAACCAACTTCTCATACTGTCCTTACTGCGATGAAAAATATCGCGAGGGCTCTCTTGGCTTATCAGTGGTGAACCTTTGCAGAGATTTCGCCAATTTGATCCACCAGACCGTTTTTTTTTTTAGTGCTCTAATACTGTATAGGGCGATTCCGCTTATATATACTCATGGACAAAACTTAAGAAAGTTAAACCTTTTAGCATGTATATCGGGATTCAGATAATAACTCTGAAAGATATTTGATACACATTGGCCTTCATTGAAGACAGACGAGATAACCAAGTGTGAACAAAATTGCCTCTGTCTCTTTCAAAAAACAGATAACCGGCGACAACAAATCCTTTCTATTTCCTTAATTTTATACATGAGTGTATATGTGGCAGTGTAGAGTAGAATCTTGGGTGTGGTATTATAGCAGACTAGGGAGCTGTGGTGTAGACAGGGGGGGAGAAGGGATGACACTCACCGCCATGATAGGGTGACACGAGGACATCGTCGAGACAAGAGCCCGGTGTACACGAGCAGGTATTACGTCGAGGTGGACACATTGCTGAATGCTGTCTAACCAGGTCGGCAATATCCCCAAGCCACAAATTAACCCACGAGAAAGCCTTCGGAAGCAAAAACACTCGGTACAGTAAGGTCGTCAAGCTAATGGCGAACTGCGGGATTACGTAAGGCATGAGGAGGATGGTTGGCGACAGTTGACGCACGCTTGGGTGGGGTGTAGTTAGCCTGAAACTTCGACATCCCCACTTTTAATATCCATATAATACAAGAGACACCTCTCCCTTTAATGATGCGTTTTAAACAATGCATATTCTGAAGAAATAGCACAAAAGTGAAATTGTACTGGGATCATGTGGATACATTAAGGAAAAGGCATTTCTTGTTCGTACAAATTTGCTGATGGCTTGCGCCATCTGTCTGAATAAATATAAACTAAACGTTGATTTTTAATTATTCCAGAATTGGCCAAATACCCATTCTTGATTAATCAAGAAAAGCTAAACACGTACGCCTTTTCGGGCTGTTGGCTCTCATCAGCGTGGTGCAAGCTGTACCTCAACGACCAAAAAAAAAAAAAAACTGGTTTCGAGGCATCCTGAAAAATCATAAAACGGGTTATTCTAGAATATATAAAAATCAACGATTATCCATCAGCGACTACTTTTAGTTGCACAATCAGTATTTCTGGATGCACATGTTGTTTACCCCCCCGAGTACATGTGTAAGTTGGTGGATTGGCCGAAGATTCTAACCAAAACGGTTTCTATTTCCTTGTTTATTCTGTTCTCATCGATTATGGAGGACAACTCTCCAGGAACATTCTTGCTTGTTGAATGTAGGATTTCTCTGATTGGTGGAGAAGGAGTGGTATACACTGCCGATTCTTGAAATCCACGGCCCAGGATTGAATCCTGCATTTGGCACTTACTTTCTGAGGAAATAATTCATCCAATGACCCCCGATTCTTACAAAAAGTCCAACCAGTTAGTATAAGCAAGTAAACGAGGCTCTGGCACATTTTAAAGTACAAAAGTCGAACTATATTCTACATGTGGTGTACTTACAGTAAAAGCAGTCGTTAACTACCCACCATGATTATCATGGTTTGTACCACGTGAACTACGGATTATATTGCTCTATAGAGAGATAATAATTATAAAAAAACTTTTATAACTACAGTAATATATATAAAAAATGAAACTTATGGATTCGAAAGTTTCTTTTTCAATTTAAACAAGATTTATACTTCGATAAAAAAAATTATTGGTGAGAGCCCGGCTCATCATTAATGAATCCTCCCGCCAGTTTAATCTACAATACCGCTTTTAATAGCTCTACTATTCTATTAGATGATTTTAGAATAGTGGAGCTCTAAAAAGCGGTATGATAGTTTAAACTGGCGAAACCGCTGGAAGAGCTTACCACTGATGATCAAGGCCCTCACAATATTTTTTCATCGCCATAAGGACAGTGCGAAGTTTATTTTATATGAAAAATAATAAAAATCGTTTTTAATAGTTTGAATTCTTATAGATAGATGGCAAGAGAGCTTGGGTTTAACAGTTGTTGTTGTTAGTGTCCATCAAGTCAAGTTCGACTTTTGGTGACCATATAGACAATTATTCTCTAATTTATCTGTCTATATAGTTTTGTCAGCATTGTTTGATACATAAGTGGTTTGTCAGTTCCTTTTTCCATCTATGCCGTTGGCCAAATAAAGTTGACGACTCTTCCGCCTTTTGGAGCGATTTCTCCCTCGAAAGACAAGATACTTATAGAATGAAGAATAAATGATGAGGGTTATAGCCCACGAAACCATGATATACAGGTTGGTCTTTTGTCTGAATTTGACAATACTGGTGTTGGGGATCATTCTTTTTATCATCACTACTAATTTGTAAGTAGTAAATGTAGCAAAGGGTGTCAATGGAAGGATGGTTTAAACCGTTGGTTTTCGACCGCTACAACCCGGGTTCAATTCCCGCATTGGACACTTTTTTCTGATAAAAAAAAATGCTTCAATGGCCCCCGATTCTTGCTAAAGTCCAACCCCACCAGCGAGTGCAAGTAACCAAACAGGGCTCTGACACATTTGTAAGTGCAAAGTTGAACTGCTTTTTACATGTGTAGACATGTGGTGTACTCACAGTAAAAGCAGTCGTCCACTTCTACCCACCATGATTATCATGGCCACGTGTACTAGGGATAAGAAAAAAAAAAAAAAACAGTGCATCGTTATGATACACAATTAAAGGGAGAAGTGCCTCCTTGTGGTACATGAATATCTTCCTCCCTCAACTTTGTTGTATTCTTTATAACGTGAATTTTTCGGTATAATTCCATCCTCATATTATTAACTACAGTAAACTCTCCTATAACGCTATTAATGTGTTCCGTGTTGTATGAAATCGCGTTATAGGAATTCGCGTTGTACGAAATAAAACTTGTATAACGCGAATGTTGTTAGGGTAAACTGTTTTATTTTATAACGCGTTATACGAAAATTCGCGTTGTATAAATAAATTTGTAGCAAATTTTTTTTATCGCGTTGTACGAAATCGCGTTGTAAAAACGCGCGTTATAGGAGAGTCTACTGTATTTGATATTTTCGGTAATAGGATTTAAAAAAAAAAAAGGTACATCAAAGATAAATTAAATTTTAACACACAAAAATAAATATTCTCAAAATATTTGGCTCTATATTTACATCAAAATTAAAAAAATATATATTATTGTGTTCATATTAATTCGAGATAAATTGATGAAGTTTTAACTTTACTTTTGTATTTTTCTATATTAGCGAATTCCTGGATGTATGTTTACTTATCCCAAATATATTTGGCCATGATAATCATGGTTCTGTTACAATTACTGTAATTTCACCACATGTCTATACATACAGGTTGATTATGTACTTCCAAGGCGCCAGAGTCTTGTTTGGTAACTTTACCTCACTAGGGAGGTGTGCCATTGAAACAATTTGTTACCGAGAATAGTGTTTAACATAGGTCTTAGACAAAGAAGCCAGGCAAGATTCTAACTTAAGAAACAGGATGGTATAAAAACCTGTGACTGTGTGGAACCTGTTTTTTACAATTTGCTTGTCGGATATTGGCCCGAAACTATGGCTTCCAAGTGGACGTTCTGAATTTGTCAAGACTGGTGTTGTGCCTGTTACCGACCCGATTCCGCTAGGTTTCGTAGGGAGTCAATAGATGGCGCTTAGTTTTTAACGTTTATTTTGACAGGATATGCGACCTTTATTTTAAATATATATATTTATGAAAAAAACAATAGAAAAAAATAAAAGATAAGTGGGTCAGGTGTTGATATTAAAAATAAAGAAGGCATCTCCTGACCACGAGCACATGTGCTTTTTAGATGACAGAGCGCCATCTAGTGGAGCAAAAATAAACTAAACGTTTATTTAGCTTGCTCCGTGATATTTGGCCAACCCAATTTCTTGATAAATCAAGAAAAGCCATCCACGAACGCGTTTCGCGCTTTTGGTCGCAGTGGTTACAGCCTACTCCACGCTGACGAGCGCCAGAAGCGCGAAATGCGTTCGTGGATGGCTTTTCTTGATTTATCAAGAAATTGGGTTGGCCAAATATCACGGAGCAAGCTAAATAAACGTATAGTTTATTTTTGCTCCACTAGATGGCGCTCTGCCATCTAAAAAGCACATGTGTTCGTGGTCAGGAGATGCCTTCTTTATTTTTAATATATATATTTATATCATACATTTTCGGGTGTATAATATTGATGAATCAAAAGAGGCACCTCTCCCTTTAATGATGCGTTAAAACAATGCAAATTTTGTTTATCCCTCAGTACATGACTGGTGGGTTGGCCGAGGATTGTATGTTGTCTCTCTAAGGGCTTTTATTTCCACTCATGGACAAAACTTAAGGAAATGAAAAGTCTTTGATGTCTCCGGCCGTTTTTTTTTTTTTTTTTTTTGAAGGAGACAGAGGCAATTTTGTTTATACTTGGTTATATCGTGTGTCTTCAATAAAGGTCACTGAAATATCTTTCAGTATTATTGTCTGAATCCTGATATTACAACGCCATGTATATAATCAGGAACCTTACTCAGAGAAAGAGATTTTACAAGAAGAAGATGGAGTGTTTTAGAGCATACCGATGAACTCGTTCCTTGCCCGGAGCCTTTCTCGGGTGGAGGGTGCGGAGATGATGACACAATTGACAAAGGCCATCAGTGTCGCCTGGTACTCCACGTTGGTGGCGCTGCGGAGTTCATCTAACACCCACTGGGCTCGGTACCTCGTCTTCTGACATTTCTGGACACCCACATGACGTCAGACATGTAAATGACAAACTTCACAATTTATAAACCGCCATCTGTTATCAAAATTCGAAAATATTTTAAAGGCCTAAGATTCTTTTTAGGGACGTGTGCCATTGAAGCAATTTGTTACCGAGAATAGTGCTTAATATAGGTCCTGGACAAAGAAGCCAGGCAAGATTCTAACTTAAGAAACAGTATAAAAACCTGTGACTGTGTGGAACCTGTTTTTTACAATTTGTTTGTCGGAAATTGGCCAGAAACTATGCTTTCCAAGTGGACGTTCTGAATTTGTCAAGACTGGTGTTGTGCCTGCTACCGACCCGAGTTCGCTAGGTTTCCTAGAGGATCAATAGATGGCGTCAAAAAGAATCTTACGCCTTTAAAATAGTTTCGAATTTTGAATTCCTAAACCGCTCAATTTGTTTTACGTACCCATTTAACACCATAATAGCCTCAGATTATTGTATCAGTCAAGCCCCACCACTGAGCTCAAGTAACCAAACGGGGCTATAAAACCCTTGTAAGTACAAAAGTTGAACTGCTTTCTCCGTGTGTAGAGATGTAGTGCACTTACAGTAAAATCAGTCTCTAACACCATGATTATCATGGCCTGTACCACATGTAGTTATTTTCAAACGCTCTCTTTGTCGTAATGGGTTTAAGATCAGGTCTATAATATGGGCGACACGGGTTTCAAATGACTATCATGGAAAGAGCATCCCCCGTTCCTGCAACTGAATGCTTCTGATGGTTAGTGCCATCTATCAGAATATATCAAATAATCGTTTACAGTGGACCCTCGGTTTGCGAGCATAAGCCGTTCCAGAGCCATGCTCGTACTCCAAAACGCTCGTAGTGCGAAACTAATTTCTTATTTTTAATAATTGAAACTCGGGCAATTCTTCTTGCTACGAACAATTGCACAGTTTCCCACATTTTACATATTTCCCGAATCTGATCTGAAGGGAGGGATCCCAGTGAATTTTCATCCATCACGATTACGGGCAACCATCACGAGTTGCTCGTAATGCGAAATTTCACTCGTAATCCGAGGTAAAATTTTTCAAAAAATTTTGCTCGTACTGCGAAAAGCTCGTACTCCAAGGTGCTCGTAAACCGAGGGTCCACTGTATTCATGTTTTTTTTTTTAATCATCCCTAGTACACAGGGTATATACAGGTAATGAAAATTATGGTGGGTAGAAGTTGGCGACTGTAAGTGCAACTCATATCTACACATGCAAAAAGCAATCCGACTTTTGCACTTACAAAATGTGCCAGAGCCCCGTTTGTTACTTGCACTCGCTGGTGTGGTTGGACTTTTGTAAGAATCGAGGGCCATTGGAGATTTTTTCTTAAGTTTTTTTATTTTATGTTGTGTTTATTCCCCAGTATATTAGACAAAAAAACTAGTGGCCATTATTTTGTGGTATAAAATAGATTAGTTTTCAATTGTATGAGCAGGAGTTGATTATCTTCTCACATGCTGACCACCTGATCTATGTCCTCTATTTAAAAATATCGCTTTAAATGAGCGCGGTAAAGAAAACAGCTGATGTTTTAAGTCAGAAGTGGGAGCATGGCAACTCTACAGAGTGAGAACTACCGGAGTGAGAAACTTGCCATCATATAAAATTGATTTAAGAGCATCTACCATAATGTATACGCCTTTTAATATATATATGATCTCTTTTACCCGAGATCTAATTGGCTGTTTTATGTCACGGGACTTTAATCAGCCAATCAGCATGCAGTTTTTCTTTAAGGAATCTCTTCTAATCGTGTGCAACTCGCTCCGTATCATCTAATCTGAAAGAGATCATCACCAAAGATATTAATGCACCAATTACCAACGGAATGAATGAATCAATCAGTGGGTGCTAGGAAAGGTCAAGCCCATCAGTTTCTGGCATGCTAAAGACCGGTTAGCGTCGTCTTTCTTTATTTACACTTTTACTTAGCGCTTTTATTTCTAAAAAATGCTAAACTCATGGACAAAACTTAAGGAAGTGGAAAGTATTTGATGTCGACGGTCGTCTGTTTTTATTTTTTAAGGAGACAGAAACAATTTAGTTCACACTTGGTTATCTCGTGTGTCTTCAATAAAGGTCACTGTAATATCTTTCAGAGTTATTGTCTGCATCCCGATATACATGCTAAAAGGTACAACTTCCTTAAGTTTTGTCCATGAGTGTAGTTATGTATTTTTAAAATCTAATAGAAGTGAAAATTTTGCGCTGGAGGATACTGATTTAGAAAGTTGTACTCTCCCGTCAAAATAGACGCTACAACTAAGCGCTAACGACCGTCTCGGCAAACTTGCAGATACGGGCTGTTGACAAATCCACAACACCAGCTTTGGTAAATTGAGAAGCATCCACCTGATGATTTCGAACTAATGTCCATCGTCAGTTCAGAGTGGGCTTTGATTACGGTGACGGTCAATAAATTATTTAGCGTCTATTTTGACGGGAGAGGAGAGCATTCTTTTGATAGATTTAAAAACTATATTTGTACAAAATTTAGAATAATCCCTATATATATAAAAGTCAGTGTATGTATGTATGTGGGTATCTATGTCGGCTATACACGTCCACAATACGTAACTAATCTGACTGAAATTTTAACAGTATATAGAGTAGAATCTGGAAAAACTTATAGTGAAAATTTCAGGTCTCTATCCCGAATATTCTTCGAGTTATTTGCAAATTGCGTTGCAAATTTGCCTTTTCGCTCGCAAGCAGCGCCTCTAGCGGTGAAGATGGGAAGTAATATCAGCTGACCTAATGTACATGTAAAACTTGTTTTGACAGGACATAGAGAAAAATCTGGAAAAGATATTTATCGGATTTTTAGCCAATAAAAAATAAAATTGACAGGTTCTGGGCAAAAATAGTTGTTTTTTTTTAGTCAGAAAATGATGATGACAATATTGCTGTATCATGTTTGATTATCAGATACAAAATTATATCGGGAAAAATTCCAAAAAGCTGAGACCACGGGTGAAGCCAGTTCATTTTTAGTGTGCAGGAACAAAATTATAACAGAAAAACATTCATTCGAGCAGAAGACACAAAGCCAGATCATCTCTTTATAAAAATATCGCTTCTCTGACACAAAGTTTGGAGCGGGACGTTTCACAAGAGTGACATCCACGGCGCCAATTTATAATTGTAACGAATAGTATTTGAATAAAAACATTTAATCGGGTATACGAGTATATATAGAACCCGAGAGTTCCTGGAACACCAACTCCCCGGGCTACAGTTTAGAATAAATGTTCAGTCATGGGGAGAGCTGCAGTGAAGCAGGTAGTTCCGAGTCAGGGCTGATGACTTGTACTCAGATAAGTATATTTGAAGAGAGTGACCAATATTGTCTCCAGGATTAACTAGACTGAAGAGTTCTCCAGACAACAGAGATAAGGTGGGAGGATCTATTGCGTATCTCCAGGGCAACACACGGACTTCCCATTTCAGTAAACAGGTTGGCAATTATCACTGTACGCTAATTAGATTTCCAAGGGCCACGCAACTGCCATAAACTCCTTTGCCAGAAGACACTTTGATGATTAATGTAACGCCCAATTTGGTAGAAAATTTGTCTCCTTTTTATCTTTATTAAAAGTTTTTAGTTAACTTGCTATCACGTCTGTCTAGAAATTTGCATGCAAATCTTAATATATTTCCAAACAATGTAGAAGTCTAAAATTTCGAACACTCGCTCTATCCCGATGACAAGGCAAATTTTCAGACTTCTAGATGAGATATTTACCCAGGTTCCTGGAGCGCAGAATCCTTTAGGTTATCTGCAAGTATGTTAAGTGTATAGAAGAAAAGAGAGGCAGAAATCTGATAATGTAAAAGAAACAAATTAATTTTATTCTAACTAAAAAATAATAATAATAAAAAAAATAAAAATTGATAGATGGGGGGGGGGAGGGGGGGGGCGGAGTGAAGTGAAAAAAATCAGACAAAAGACCAAGCAAAACAAGCCAGCTAACCAGCTAGCTAACCAACCCACCAGCTAGCTAACCAACCCACCAGTCAGCTAACCAGCTTGCTAACCAACTCACCAGTCAGCTAACCAGCTAGCTAACCAACCCACCAGTCAGCTAACCAACCCACCAGTCAGCTAACCAACCCACCAGTCAGCTAACCAGCTAGCTAACCAACCCACCAGTCAGCTAACCAACCCACCAGTCAGCTAACCAACCCACCAGTCAGCTAACCAGCTAGCTAACCAACCCACCAGCTAGCTAACCAACCCACCAGTCAGCTAACCAGCTTGCTAACCAACTCACCAGTCAGCTAACCAGCTAGCTAACCAACCCACCAGTCAGCTAACCAACTCACCAGTCAGCTAACCAACCCACCAGTCAGCTAACCAGCTTGCTAACCAACTCACCAGTCAGCTAACCAGCTTGCTAACCAACTCACCAGTCAGCTAACCAACCCACCAGTCAGCTAACCAACCCACCAGTCAGCTAACCAACCCACCAGTCAGCTAACCAACTCACCAGTCAGCTAACCAACTTGCTAACCAACCCACCAGTCAGCTAACCAACCCACCAGTCAGATAACCAACCCACCAGTCAGCTAACCAACTCACCAGTCAGCTAACCAACCCACCAGTCAGCTAACCAACTCACCAGTCAGCTAACCAACCCACCAGTCAGCTAACCAACTTGCTAACCAACTCACCAGTCAGCTAACCAGCTTGCTAACCAACTCACCAGTCAGCTAACCAACCCACCAGTCAGCTAACCAACCCACCAGTCAGCTAACCAACTCACCAGTCAGCTAACCAACCCACCAGTCAGCTAACCAACCCACCAGTCAGCTAACCAGCTAGCTAACCAACCCACCAGTCAGCTAACCAGCTTGCTAACCAACTCACCAGTCAGCTAACCAGCTAGCTAACCAACCCACCAGTCAGCTAACCAACCCACCAGTCAGCTAACCAACCCACCAGTCAGCTAACCAGCTAGCTAACCAACCCACCAGTCAGCTAACCAGCTTGCTAACCAACTCACCAGTCAGCTAACCAGCTAGCTAACCAACCCACCAGTCAGCTAACCAACCCACCAGTCAGCTAACCAGCTTGCTAACCAACTCACCAGTCAGCTAACCAGCTAGCTAACCAACCCACCAGTCAGCTAACCAGCTTGCTAACCAACCCACCAGTCAGCTAACCAGCTAGCTAACCAACCCACCAGTCAGCTAACCAGCTTGCTAACCAACTCACCAGTCAGCTAACCAGCTAGCTAACCAACCCACCAGTCAGCTAACCAACCCACCAGTCAGCTAACCAACCCACCAGTCAGCTAACCAGCTTGCTAACCAACTCACCAGTCAGCTAACCAGCTAGCTAACCAACCCACCAGTCAGCTAACCAGCTTGCTAACCAACCCACCAGTCAGCTAACCAGCTAGCTAACCAACCCACCAGTCAGCTAACCAGCTAGCTAACCAACCCACCAGTCAGCTAACCAGCTAGCTAACCAACCCACCAGTCAGCTAACCAGCTAGCTAACCAACCCACCAGTCAGCTAACCAGCTAGCTAACCAACCCACCAGTCAGCTAACCAGCTAGCTAACCAACCCACCAGTCAGCTAACCAGCTTGCTAACCAACTCACCAGTCAGCTAACCAGACAATCAGTTAACCAACCATCCATCTAAACAACCAATCAGCTAACCAGCCAACCCACCAGTCAGCTAACCAGCCAATCAGTTAACCAACTATCCATCTAAACAACCAATCAGCTAACCAGCCAACCAACCAATAAGCTAACCAGCCAAGCAGTTAACCAACCAACCATCCATCTAACCAACCAACCATCCATCTAACCAACCATCCATCTAACCAACCAACCATCCATCTAACCAACCATCCATCTAACCAACCAACCACCCAATCAGTTAACCAACCAACCATCCATCTAACCAACCATCCATCTAACCAGCCAATCAGTTAACCAAACAGCCAATTAGTTAACCAACCATCCATCTAACCAACCAACCATCCATCTAACCAACCAACCATCCATCTAACCAACCATCCATCTAACCAACCAACCATCCATCTAACCAACCATCCATCTAAACAACCAATCAGCTAACCAGCCAACCCACCAGTCAGCTAACCAGCCAATCAGTTAACCAACTATCCATCTAAACAACCAATCAGCTAACCAGCCAACCAACCAATAAGCTAACCAGCCAAGCAGTTAACCAACCAACCATCCATCTAACCAACCATCCATCTAACCAACCAACCATCCATCTAACCAACCATCCATCTAACCAACCAACCACCCAATCAGTTAACCAACCAACCATCCATCTAACCAACCATCCATCTAACCAGCCAATCAGTTAACCAAACAGCCAATTAGTTAACCAACCATCCATCTAACCAACCAACCATCCATCTAACCAACCAACCAGTTAACCAACCAACCATCCATCTAACCAACCAACCAGTTAACCAACCAACCATCCATCTTACCAACCAACCATCCATCTAACCAACCAACCATCCATCTAACCAACCAACCATCCATCTAACCAACCAACCAATCAGCTAACCAACCAACCAGTTAACCAACCAACCAGTCAACTAACCAGTCAACCAGTTAACCAACCAGTCAGCTAACCAACCAACAAGTTAGTCAACCAACCAGTTAACCAACCAACCAGTCAACTAACCAGTCAACCAGTTAACCAACCAGTCAGCTAACCAACCAACAAGTTAGTCAACCAACCAGTTAACCAACCAACCAGTCAGCTAACCAACCAACCAGTTAACCAACTAACCAGTCAACCAGTTAACCAACCAGTCAGCTAACCAACAAGTCAACCAACCAGTTAACCAACCAACCAGTCAGCTAACCAACCAACCAGTTAACCAACCAACCAGTCAGCTAAACAGTCAACCAGTTAACCAACCAGTCAGCTAACCAATCAACCAGTCAGCTAACCAGCCAACCAGTTAACCAACCAACCAGTCAGCTAACCAGCCAATCAGTTAACCAGCCAACCAGTTAACCAACCAACCAGTCAGCAACCAGCCAACCAGTTAACCAACCAACCAGTTAACCAACCAACCAGTCAGCTAACCAACCAACCAGTCAGATAAACAGCCAACCAGTTAACCAACCAACCAGTCAGCTAACCAACCAACCAGTCAGCTAACCAACCAACCAGTCAGCTAACCAGCCAACCAGTCAGCTAACCAGCCAATCAGTTAACCAGCCAACCAGTCAGCTAACCAGCCAATCAGTTAACCAGCCAACCAGTTAACCAACCAACCAGTCAGCTAACCAGCCAACCAGTTAACCAACCAACCAGTTAACCAACCAACCAGTCAGATAAACAGCCAACCAGTTAACCAACCAACCAGTCAGCTAACCAACCAACCAACCAACCAGCTAACCAGACAACCAACCAACCAGCTAACCAGACAACCAACCAAACAAGTAGAGAAGAGCCAGTCCTGGCAACAGTCCACAGTATCTCCCTCTCCCTGGGATCTGGCTTGACGATCTCGTAAAAATAAACGGTGTGGGGGAGTTTTTAGCTCCTCCGGGGGAGCGGCTCGCAAAAAGAAAAGAAAGAAGCCGAAAGGAAAAAAAAAAGATTTAAGGATCGGCGGGCGTTACGATTTGTTGGGAGAAGGAGGGAGGATGGCATTCATTCCCAGAGCTGGAGTCGCCATTTGTTTTTTCTCCAAATTAGATTATCATCTGCAAGCCTCTCAACACATCATCTATCTCTGGCACTAGTAGCGATCTCTTCCCTTTGTCTTTCTTCTTAAGAAGTTTAGACCGATGTATAAAGAGATGTACAGAGGAAATGAGGTAATATAGAAGGAATATCTTTTCTTATTATTATTGTCAATACAATTTATTTCTTGGTTTTGTTCTATTATTTATATTTATATATTTTTAAAAATAAAAAAGGCATATCCTGACCAGAAGCACATGTGCTTTTCAGAAGGCAGAGCGCCATCTGGTGGGACAGAAATCAACTAAACGTTGATTTAGCCTGTTCCCTGATATTTAGCCAACCCAATTTCTTGATAAATCAAGAAAAGCCATCCACGAACGTGTTTCGCGCTGTTGACGCTCGTCAGCGTGGAGTAGGCTGTACTTTTTTTTTTCTATTATTTTTCATATATATATTTATATTCTCTTAAAATCTCATTGATATAGTAAAAAGGTGAAATTGTAGTCTGTGTGTGGGATAAAATTATGATTTTTTATTAATATATACTCCAAATACGTCAATATAGTTCCATATTAGATAATAAAAAGGCATATATTGGATTGAATAAAATATTTATTTTGCCAATATTTCGGCTGGCTGAACGCCAACCTTTATCAAGGAATTACATTTTTGTATAAACAAACTTAGCGCCGCATAGTGTTATAATATCACAGTTGAAATCATTTAAAATACAAAGTAGGTGGGGGGGAATTTGTGCATGAAAAAATTATTATAAAATTTACAATCAAATATGTTAAATATCTTAAAATATTAAGGTCTGGTTCGAATATCACATTAATAGGTACCGCTCAGCAAGAGCAACCTAGTTCATGATAATTGAACAATGAATAATATGTGAAGGTTATTCACATATTAAACAAAAGGTTAACGTGGGATTCAATCCCGGTTCATGACTGTCGGGAACCGAGGGGGTTACCCACTCGTCCACCGACTTGTAAATATTAAGGGAAAAATAATGAGGTCTATCCTATATTTTAAAATATTTGTAATAAGTACATAAAATATAATTCATTAAGAGATAAATGTAAAAATATATGTATCTATTAAAACATTTGAAAATAAATTAAAAACGATTTTAAACCAAAAAACTTTAAGAACTATTTTTAAAAAGTTTAACAATATAGTTCCAAAGGTAAGTGATAAATCCAATGTAAAAATTCTTCAGTAGGCCATTGTGGACATTATGAAGTGTCAATTTTACACCAACGTTTGGAAAATTCAGGAAATTTATTTATTTTAAATGAATCAGTTCCTGGTATTCCTCCTCAATCTCACTTTTGCAAAATGTTTCATCCATAACAATGACCTTTAATTTAAACGTAAAAATATATTTTTGTGAATGTTTCACGAGTTGAAAAAAGGAATGCATTAATAAATGATATAGATTAAAACATATATGAATTTTTAAAAAAGAAGTGTGGATGAGTAGGTGTACCAGAGATATGACACTGCATTTATAAATATATTTTTCTTTCTTCAGATTAAAGCTTGTAGTCAATCATTGGAAAATTGTTATCACATAGTTCTGTTCTTTTCTATAAACCTATCTCTTCGCTTATTCCTTTTTCCACCCAGCATTTGACGTGTAACTGCCAAAACTCCGTTGGAGGTTTTCTCTATTTTATAATTTTTATCTAATTATTTTATTAAATATATTAAAAGCAAACCTCTTATGTTTTTAAATTTTCTGACAAATATTTATAATGTATCTTAATGGTATCGTATAATACAGAATTAGCTTGCTGTTCTGACATAAACAACATTTAAAATCTGCGGCTATCACAATTCATTATACACCAATACCTCGCTTTGCGTCGTTTCGTTTTGCGTTTTTTTCGAAGTTGCGTCGCTGCTTAATTTTTACTGATTTTCACTGTGCGTCGTTAGATTTTCGAAGATGCGTTGTTTTGGATTCGAGTCTTTACTTTTTTTTCCTAAAATATGGCAACACCTTTGTTTTTGATTGCGCCTTCACATATTTTCTCTTTGCGTCGTGTTTTTTTGGATCGTAACCCCGACGCAAAGCGAGGTATGGGTGTGCTTTTTTATATAATGTCTTCTTAAATAATTATCTTTCTATATATGTATACAAGTATGTACAAATATACTTGTATATAAAGAGAGAAATTTCAATTTTTTTCTTAAAAAAAAAAAAAAAAAAAGAAACGTTCACGGTTTCATAGATGAGAAGACGGAGTGGACACTAACACTGATTCTATGACAATCCCATGTAGATTTTGACAAAGATACGGACAGCTACTAGAATCACTTATCTTCACCTAAAACTTACATTTTCAAGAACCAGGCTCTTCATCAGACGTCGCGAGACAAAACCTTAACTACAAGAGAGGCTGTAGATGCGGATGTTATAACAAGGGTCGGCAAACTTTTGAATCGGAAGAGTCTTTTCAAAGTTTTTAAAGAGCCTCAGAATTTTTTCTTGCCAACAATAAATAGTACTCGCATAAATAATATTTACGTATGGAATCATATAAATAGCGGCAGCTTCACATTCAAAGAGACGCATGTGGCTCACGAACCGCAGTTTACCGACCCCTATGTTCACGCTGTCATGGATGTCCAAAGTTTCTCAAACTCACTTTGTACGGCATACATTTTATAACACCTCCTTCTGGTGAACTTAAATATCTGAACCTCTCTCTGGAAGTCTACGGGGATCTACAATGTAGACCTACCATGAGGTCATCCAGGGTCTCCACAGCACGGCTGTAACCCTCGCCGTTGTAGACGCACAGAGCGCTGAGGAGTTCCACCACTTGCTTCTTGACAGGGACATCGTCCGTATCCAGAGCTGAGCACATGTGCACGTTGTTAGCACACTGGAGTGTGTTTAGAGACAGTTCTTCATGTGGTGTTTTACTGTACAGGCTAGCCATACATCTACGGTACATGGGTATAGTAGTTTAATGATGGAATTATCATTTTTTAAAAATGAAATGGGGGGTCCCCCCTGAGAACCCTTGGGATTTTCAACCAAATTATGGTCCGTTTCCAAGGTGACTAACGTGGCAACAGCACCCATTTTCCAATGAAGAGCAATGATTGGACAAGACAACAACAATGTTGTAATCACACCTATTTCCTGTCCTTACACTTACCAGGGTATCCTTAGATCTACGGAGCAATGGGCATCGCTGACGTAGGTAAATTGTTCTTTGATGGTGGAATTACACCAATCTCACATCATGTGATTTTCTACAGTCATACTTACCAGGATAGTATAAGTGGAGATAGTTTGTTCTTCAAATAATGGAATTTATAAGTTTCATCTCCTCACATCTACCAGAGCATCCTTAGATCTACCGCGCAATGGGCATCACTTAAATAGACAACCTGTTCTTTGTGATGGTGGAATTATTACATCAATCTCATATAATGTATTTTGATACCATCATACTTACCAAGATAGTATACGTGGAGATAGTTTATTAATTAAATAATGGAATTTATGAGTTTCATCTCCTCACATCTACCAGAGCATCCTTAGATCTACCGCGCAATGGGCATCACTTAAATAGACAACCTGTTCTTTGTGATGGTGGAATTACATCAATCTCATATCATGTATTTTACCATACCATCACACTTACCAGGATAGTAGACGTGGATATAGGTTGTTATTTAAATGATGCAATTACATCAATTTCCTGTCCTTACGTCTACCAGAATATCATTAGATCTACGGTGCAATGGGCATCACTGGCATAAGGCGTGTGTATAATTGGCTGGAAGTCTAGGTCTCCTGTTGAAGGGCATATTGGACCGAAAGCTTGAGAGATAAAAAATAGTTAAAAGACACCTGGGATTGGATTGCTTATTAATTTTGTTAAATTGTAATTGCAGGGATGAATATGTATTGTGATTAACCTGTTCTTTGATGAGAGAGTTCCATCAGTCTCATATCATGTACTTTTATCCAGTCACACTTACCAGGGATACTCGCAGACTTACGGACATAGCTGATGTATAGATAACCTGTTCTTAAACAATGGAATTACGTCAGTTTCCTGTACTGTATAAAAGGAAACCAAGAAGAAGGGTTCGAAGATAAAATTCTCAGACAATTTTGGGTGAAAAAAAACTTTACGATTAAAAAAAAACTAGTCATAGAAAGGAAGCTCTGTGGCTGGTTAAGGAGATATAGATTAACGAAATATTCAACAATGGTGATGTTGATAATTGATAATAATGATAAAAATAATAATGGAATTAAGAACGATAATTATAATAATGATTAATAATCGATATAAAAAATTGATAACAATGAATAAAATTGATATAATAATGACTAAAAATATTAATGATAATAAAAATGGATTTAAGAGAGAACGATATTATAATGAATAATAATGATTCTCAGATTAAGTTTTTAAACCTTAGGTCTAACCCCAAAAAACCTTCCCAGAAGATTTACCCAAAATCAGATGAGGAAATCATCAAAGAATGAAACTATTTGTTCTTTTTAATTCGTTGGAAGTATTTACAAAGATCCATTTATCTTGATTCTATCAACAAATTGAAAGGGCTGTGTACAAAACTCGAGTCATCCATCTGAAAACAAATAATGTTTTCCCCATGACGTGTGGTCACGACTGAAGCAAGGGAGTAGGTCAATGGTCAAGCTTTTTTTTATTATTCATTGAATTTTGTGGATTTCTGACACGAGAAATAATGAACCAAGTAAGTAAGACTATAGAAGTAGAAATACAGATAGGAGAGAAGAGATTCTTTATATAAACCATTTGTGTCATTCTGTACCCATAGAAGAACTGTCAAATTATATTGACAAACATTTTCAGTTTTTTCTTATCAGTTTTAGTGGGAAGAATGTTGTCTTCGTTTGTTAGTAAACCAATCTCTCACGCCTTCTCATTGGACGAATGTGGCCATGTCTGTATATAAGAGGGGACTAAGGGAATGCGAGGGGGGCCCAGAACGTGGAGAATTGGTGTGGAGACGCTTAAAGTATTTTTCTACGTGGTTTTTCCGTGTCTGGCTGTTCTCTTCGCATCCCTGTGTCACCCGAGTCCGATCCCTACCAACGCTACAATAAAGATAAGTATTTATAATTATATGTAATTCTGCTGTCCTAAAAGCTTATGTCCATAGTTCATCTAGAATACCCATTCGAAGAGTCAAGCATCAGTATCACTATAAAAGGAAGTTTAAAAAATGCAATATAACAGCGGTATGGTAGATTAAACTGGCGAAACCGCTAGGAGGGTTCACCACTGATGAGCCAGGCTCTCCCTTTAATTTTTCCATTGCAGTAAGGACAGTAGAAATTGTTTTATTTTAAAAAGAATATTACGCCTCTAAAATAGTTTTGTAATTAGATAAGTACTGTTTTATTAAACAAATCGTGAGTTGTTTTTTTATCTCTTTTTTTTTTGTTGTTAGTGTTGTACTCTTGAGTGTACGTTTTTCGGTGTATTAAGCTACTCTTACGGTAGGCCCTAGTTTATTGCTTTTTGTGTGTTAACCCGTAAAAGTTAACTTTTGTCAGAACGTCTTGCCCGAAAGCTTGTAAGACCATCCTCTTATAAAAGAAGCTTTTCTCCCTGACTTGTTTTTTTTTTTAATTCTATATAGAGAAAAGTTATCGTTGTCTTAAGTAAGACTATGTTCCCAAACATCAAGTATGTATTTACCTCAACAATTCTAGATGGTCATTGCTATTTGTAGACTATGCACAGATATTGAAAGATGAGCCAGTTTGCCCTCATTGCCAAAGTGAAAAACCACACCATGGACCACCTTCTATTCATCTGCTCAGTTTTCCAATACCAATGGTTACAGACGGTTACTCTATTGGGAATTCTCAATCTAATTCTCATCATTTCTGGAAATCCTCACAAGAAATCTATCTGCATAGTTAACATCATGAATTACACATCCATTTATCTTTCAAATAAAATAAAAAGGATTTACACACTCATGGGCAAAACTTAGGGAAGTGGAAATTCTTTGATGTCTCCGGTCATCTTTTTTTTTTTTTTTAAGAGACAATGGCAATTTTAGTTCACACTTGGTTATCTCGTGTATCTTCAATAAAGGTCACTGTGTATCAAATATCTTTCAGATTTAAATAAACGACCGGCGACAACAAAGACTTTAAATTTCCTTAAGTTTTGTCCATGAGTGTTAGTCCCGGTTGAATTAAGGCGGTTATACAATATAAATATATATTTTATGCAATAATTTTATATAAAATGAAAGGACTCAAAAGCAGGAATGTTTCTTTTATACATAATACAAACTTCTACTGCCCTTACTGCGATGAAAAAATATATTGTGAGGGCTTGGCTCATCAGTGGTGAACCCTCCCAGCGGTTTTGTCAATTTAATCCACCAGACCGCTTCTCAAAGCTCTAATACTGTATTGGACGATTCTGCTTATATAGGCAGCACTGAAGGATGGAATCTTAGAAATGGTTTTCAAGTAGGCTATGGACATAAGCTTATAGGACAGTAGAATTACATTAAAATATTTACATCGAGCAATGCTCTTCCGCAAACAATAAAGACAAGGCCAGTTAAGCATAAATTAACACAAAGCAATAACGCGCCAACTATACATATAAAATGAAAGGCTCAAAAAAAAAAAAAGCACGAATTTGTATTATGTATAAAAGAAACATTCGTGGTTTTGAGTCCTTTCATTTTATATGTATAGATGGCGCGTTATTGCTTTGAATACTATTTATATAGAAATAGCTCTCCAGAGAGAGATTACAAATACAAAGCTTGGCTGATCCAAGCAGAGCGTCATGAGATAGAGCCGTCTCAAGGAAGACATCAACCAAGGAGAACGGGTCAATTCGAGAAATAAATCCGTTCCATTCTTTGGCCAAATTCTCCCAAGGGCGTTAGCAAGAAAGGAAAAATAAAAAAAACATTCTACATCTCTATAGACTCCCATTAACCTTCGGCGATTTCCTTACATTGTGGCCACCCTTTAATCAAAGTACTTCAATGAAATCCGCGAGATTTTTGATAAAAAAAACAGTAAATACCTTCATCAATCCCTTTATAATACAAACTTGTTTTCTAACACCTTCAGACTTCTTTCTCCAATTGTTTCCATTGTGTTACGTCGCAGCTGCTTTATTAAGCATGGGGAAATGAGCACGCGGGATCTGTTCGACTCCTCTTTGTTTACCTTCCTGTATTATATATGGAGAACAAGTAACATACATCATCCAATCACGCCGTCATCAGAGTGGAAGAACTGCCTTCTGATTGGTCCATCTGCCACCCCCCATTCCACAGCTGGTGGACGGTATAAGCCACCGTTGGACGTCGTGGTAACATGCCAGGGTATTCTTAGGTTGGCATATACTGTAAGTTCACTGCGCGCTCGTACACTCATTGACAAAACTTAAAGAAGTTGTACCTTTTAGCATGTATATCGGGATTCAGTTAATAACTTTGAAAGATATTACAGTGACCTTTATTGAAGATACACGAGATAACCAAGTGTGAACAAAATTGCGCCTCTGTCTCCCCCCAAAAAAAAGACGACCGGCGATCTCAAAGACTTTCTACTTCCTTAAGTTTTGTTCATGAGTGCAGATATGACCCTATATATGTAAATCTAAACATTTTGTCTTGAACAAAGATATGTTTACATAACCTATTAATTAAAAAAAAAACACACAATTAATTTTCTAATCTAATATTATCACTCTATATATATACACCTATCTCCCGATTTACACGGTACTTGTTTTACACGTTTTCGCTTTTACACGGTTTTCCAAATAAGTTTTTTTTTTGTTTTGTTTTTATCGCACTATACTAAATGCTACTGTGATTGAACACATGCGCTGTGTACACATCTCACGAGGAATCCCGAGCTTATGTGCTGACTTGCTGCACACGCACACTGTGTCTGTATTTCTAATTTTTAAAAAATTTTAATTTTCGATTTACACGTTTTTCTCAGGAACGTATCTACCGTGTAAATCGGGGGATATGGGTGTACTAATGTTTGACATGTATTTTAGGAAATCTTGTATAAAATTGGAAACTAGAATCCAAAAACTCTTTACCCTGAGGAGGGTGACGGGGTTTCACCGAAACGTCTTAAAAAAATATTTCAAGAATTCTCGTGCTATATCTACTTTCATGGAAAAAAAAAAACTTAAGAAAGTGGAAAGTCTTTGATGTCGCCGGTCGTCTATTTATTATAATTTTTTTTTTTTAAGGAGACAGAGGTTGTTCATACTTGGTTATCTCGTGTGTCTTTAATAAAGGTCACTGTAATATTTTTCAGTGTATTGTCTAAATCCCGATATACATGTTAAAAGGTACAACTTCCTTAAGTTTTGTCCATGAGTGTATTGTCTGAATCCCGATATACATGATGAAAGGTACAACTTCCTTAAGTTTTGCCCATGAGTGTATTGTCTAAATCCCGATATACATGCTAAAAGGTACAACTTCCTTAAGTTTTGCCCATGAGTGTATTTTCTGAATCCCGATATACATGCTAAAAGGTACAACTTCCTTAAGTTTTGCCCATGAGTGTATTTTCTGAATCCCGATATACATGCTAAAAGGTACAACTTACTTAAGTTTTGTCTATGAGAGTGTATATTTTATTTTTTTAAACAAACACCCAACGAGCAAATGTTTTTTTTTATTTTTTTTACAGCGAAGGGTTTTTTTTTATTACCTTTTACCTAAAGTAAGTGTGTTTTACTATTGTGGGGTTTAACATTAACGTTGGGATTGAATGAATTGTAATAGGAGCTATTTCTGGGGAGAGCTAAGCGCTTTCAGAATATGATGTATATTTATTACAAACAAAAAATGACACATCCTGACCGCACTCATATGAGCATTTAGATGGCAGGGCGCCATCTAGTGGAGCAAAATTCTGTTCTGGCGTTCTGTCATCTAAATGTTAGCGCAGTCAGGATGTCTAAAATTATTTTTTCAAATATATATATCGTAATTTAAACAATATTATATGTAAGTAATAAAGTATGACGTCTTTTCTAGTCGTCTCAAAGTGACACCAGCTTGCCACTGGACACCCGGGGGATCCAGAGAGGGACAAAGAAGGGGCGTTGGTCCGGATGTTGACAGTTAGTTAGGTTACAATGGATATTTTCGGACAGGGCCCGCTCAGTGCTAGGTCTCACGGCGGCCCTCGTGGCCGCCGTTTTGGTTCCTCCCTGCCTCCGCGGCTTCAGGCTGGACGCCGAGCTTTCCTCAGTTAATCCTCAACTTTCCCCTGGTCCTGGTGCCACGTGAGACGTACTAGGAGAGCGTCTTTTGATCCCAAACTTTGTCCTTACTGTCCCGTGCGGACTTCCCACTCTGCACGCCTTGCCACTCAACCCTGACTGCTTCCAACTCGCTTGTTGGCTTACCCGGGTTTACGACATATATATATATGTAGTATAAAAACCTCCCCCTTTACATGTACCTTGTATTAAACAAATAAAGTCAAACTACAGACAACCCAGACAGAGACGGGCGGCTAAAGTCCGGTCACTTGAGACACCAGCGGCATTCCAAGGGGCGACCACAGGGGCCCGTCACTTAACACCTTGGGACTATTAAGACAGTTGGGGATTGTGTGCGACACGAACGGCCGCCCGGCTGTGCCGTATCTTTCTCTCTTCTGGTTGTCTTGGGCCCCCTCAAATTCTGATGTCCTCATTTATTCTCTCCTCACCTCTTATATGTATATAATCTTTATCTATATATGTTCTTTTGATTTATTTCATTTTTATTCAAATCCAAAATGCACTTTGTAGTGTAAGCCCTTTTATTTTATGTGTGCGTGTATATTGTTAGCTCTGTTCTTTAAAATAAAAGACGATTAGACCAATAGACAAATCAATGAGTTTTAACAAACCAAACGATAGGTACCAAACGAACCGGAAGTGACACCAATATGACACAGGCGTGTTCGACGCGACCCTCGTCGACGTTGTTCCTTGAAAAATCTTCATCCACCTTGACCTCGCGACAAGGCCGTCGTCTGGTCGGGTATTTCCGGATTTATCCGGTTTAGAAATAGCAGACGACGATGTTAAAAATATGACTTTTAAATCGGGCCACACCGCTGGAATTTACAAGAATAAACACACTGACTCACTACCTGATTAACTCTTCCCTTCTTGGCATTTTTTAGAGAGAGTGGCTTTCTTTTTTTTTTTCTTTCCTCCCATTCCTGGCTTTCTAATCTCTGTTCCAGTTTTGAATGATATATCAATATGGAGAAAGGGCGATAAAGATAATGATATATATTACATCAACTATTTTGCATAATATGGTATTTAATCGCTTTAAATTGTAACAAAATATTTATTATTTTTATGTTTATATTTTGCTATACTCTGTACACTTCCCTCTTTTGCTTATATTTTGTTTATCACTCATAGTTTGTTTTTGCCAAAAATAAATTGTTGTATGATCCCGAAGTTAGTCTTCCCTGATTTTCCATTCTCGTAATTTTAAACAGAAATCAATGTCAAGCACCGTGTTTTCAATATAATTTTTTCTCCCTCTCTCTTCTATTTAATATCAATTAATTAATCAATACCTTTACAAAGTTTTTGGGAAATTTGTAGAGATAAAATCTATAATTAGTTTGGATATAATAATTTATATATGAAAAAAATATTAGGAAAAATAAAAAATAAAAAGGTCAGATGTTGATATTAAAAACAAAGAAGGCATATCCTGACCAGAAGCACATGGTATTTTTAGATGGCAGAGCACCATCTAGTGGAACAGAAATCAACTAAACATTGATTTAACCTGTTCCCTTATATATGGCCAACCCAATTTCTTGATAAATCGAATTGATTTCTGTTCCACTAGATGGCGCTCTGTCATCTAAAAAGCACATGTGCTCCTGGTCAGGATATGCCTTCTTTGTTTTTAATAATTTATATATATACACTCATAAACAAAAATTAAGGGACCTTTTAACATGTATACCGGGATTCAGAAAGATATTTTTCTTGAAGATATATATTTTCTGAAAGATATTTGATACACAGTGACCTTTATTGAAGGCACATGAGATAACCAAGTGTGAACAAAATTGCCTTTTTATTATACAATATAATGCGGCTTATGATTGTAAAAAGACGTTTGACAAATTATACCGCAAATGTTTCTTTTGAACGAAAAAATCGCAATTTATTTTATGGATAAATAACGACTATTTCTATCCTTATTGTCTTTGTCTTCTTCTTCAAAAAAATAGTAATAATAAAAGACCAGCGACATCAAACACTTCCACTTTCTTAAGTTTTGTCCATGAGTGTAACTCTTGACTATGGGGTCAAAAGAGGTTTTTGAAAGATAATTTGTGACACAATAACCAATCAACATGTGTTTTTTTAATTATCCCTAGTACGCGTGGTGGGTAGTTAGCGACTGCTTTTTACTGTAAGTACACCACATATCTACACATGTGAAAAGCAGTTCGACTTTGCACTTACAAATGTGTCAGAGCCCCTTTTGGTTACTTGCACTCGCTGGTGGAGTTGGACTTTTGCAAGAATCAGGGGCCATTGGAGTATTTTATTTTATTTTTAATCAGTAAAAGTGTCCAATGTGGGAATCGAACCCGGGTCGTAGTGGTCGAAAACCAAACGGTTTAACCAGCCATTCCACCGACCCCCAATCAACATGTAACTAGGATACAAGGGGCTAGAAGGATGTCAGGATGCCGACAACAGTAGATATACTTGTGGTTTCCTCACTCGACCTTAGAATTACGGCCAAAAGAAGAGCGCCTTTAAACCGTCAGCGTACAAATTGAATGGACCGCGTCAATGTTGATTAATGATGATGATGGCGACAACATATTTGCCTATTGTGTCGGTGACAGAGATCCTCTCTTTACTGATCTATGGAAACGCTAAAGTTAGAAAACAGTTTCATTGATTCAAAATGTAATAAAAATGAATAGAGATAAAAATGTGTTCAAATATATACACTCATGGACAAAACTTAAGGAAATGGAAAGATTTTGATATCGTCGGTCGTCTGTGTTTTTTTTTTTTTTTTTTTAAGGAGACACGGATAATTTTGATAACACTTGATTATCTCATGTGTCTTTAATAAAGGTCACTGTAATATCCTTCAGTTATTGTCTGAATCCCGATATATATGCTGAAAGGTACAA
>CP092865.1:3666184-3682599 GCA_030710605.1 Cordylochernes scorpioides
CTTCCTTAAGTTTTGTTGCTCATGAGTGTATGTTTTTGTACCAAAAAAAAAAAATCCTATAATGATTTGCATAAACCCATCGTAAAATATATAAAGTAAATGTTGCATATATGCATTTTATACATTATTGTATTCTTTTTCATAAATGAACAGTTCCTAAATATTTTCACATAAAATTCATATATTGGAGAAGAAAAGTTTGTTTACCAATATATTTTGAACAATTATACGTGGATTTACATTAATGACACTCGTGAACAAAACTTAAGGAAGTTGTACCTTTCAGCATGTATATCGGGATTCAGACAATACACTCATGAACAAAACTTAAGGAAGTTGTAACTTTTAGCATGTATATCGGGTTTCAGACAATTCACTCATGAACAAAACTTAAGGAAGTTGTACCTTATAGCATGTATATCGGGATTCAGACAATACACTCATAAACAAAACTTAAGGAAGTTGTACCTTATAGCATGTATATCGGGATTCAGACAATACACTCATGGACAAAACTTAAGGAAGTTGTACCTTATAGCATGTATATCGGGATTCAGACAATACACTCATGGACAAAACTTAAGGAAGTTGTACCTTATAGCATATATATCGGGATTCAGACAATACACTCATGGACAAAACTAAAGGAAGTTGTACCTTTCAGCATGTATATCGGGATTCAGACAATTCACTCATGAACAAAACTTAAGGAAGTTGTACCTTTCAGCATGTATATCGGGATTCAGACAATACGCTCAGATATTACAGTGACCTTTATTGAAGACACACGAGATAACCAAGTGTGAACAAAATTGTCTCTGTCTCCTTTAAAAAAATTAGATGACCGGCGACATCAAAGACTTTCTACTTCCTTGATCCATGAGTACATACATATGACAAGTTTGGGTCAAAAGTACACACTAAAGTATTTAATTAAAAAGGCATATATTGGATCAAAAATTCATTTATTATACCAATATTTCAGTTGGCTGAACGCTAACCTTAATCAAGGTATTATAACATATTAATATGTGTCAACAAATATTGGTAAAATAAATGATATTTTGATCCAATATATGCCTTTTTAAATGAAGATTTATTTATGGATTGCTCTATTTTCAAAAGACTAAAGTAGAAATAGGAAGTCCCAGAAGGAACTTGTGGATTATTATGGAACTTCAGACTGTTACATAGACTGAATGATTGAATATTGAACAAGGATTTTAATTAATCTACTTTTTTTTAGATTTCTTAAATAAGAGACACTTGGGACAGAAAAAGTTTCATTTTTTCGACAAAAATATTTTGTACAGTCAGGGAAAATAAAGTATTTTGGAAGGCGTTATAAATTTTCTTAAAATAAGAGACACTTTGGCCAGATAATTTATTATAACGTCTTGCCAAAGGCTTTATTTTTTCCTGACGAAGACAAAAGATTTTTGTCAAAACTTCGAGAAAATAAAACTTTTACTGACCGAAGTGTTTCTTATTTTAAGAACTATGAATGCCAGCCAGACAACCTCTATCTTCAAGACATTTGTTTCAGATGTTTCGTAGCTAAAATTTGATCAATCATTACAAGAAGTAAATTTGAGCCAAATTTTATGTTTTACTTCAACTCCTTCTTCATCACTATCTGTGTCCACTAAGTATTTATAAAATAATTTTATTAATAGAAAACTTTTAAAAAATCATAAAATATACAAATTTAAATTGTTTACTTTTAACTATAGAGCTTTATAGATATGTTAGGTTTCTGAACGCCAACTACCCAGATACGTGAAGGTATTGTGTAGCGAATTTATATCACAGCAAATCATTGGTCAAATCTATTAAAACATATTATCACAGAGAAGAATAAATAAATAAATAGGAGTGGTGAGAGAGAGAGAGTGACGACAGCCAGGTGTGCGCGATGAAAATCAGCTGATTCACTTTCCAAAATATTTACCAGACGATGATAAACATATTTACGGAGACGCCAAGTTGAGCGTAAATATGTTTGGACAGGCCGCCATTGAGGGGCGGCAGTCTTTTGATTGGTTTGTCTGGAGATAGGATGGGGACCATGGTAATCTTCTCTGTATCCTTCCTATTGTAGTAGTTGTACCGCCGAACTGGTATGACAGGGACCATGGTAATCTTCTCTGTATCCTTCCTATTGTAGTAGTTGTACCGCCGAACTGATATCACAGGGACCATGCTAATCTTCTCTGTATCCTTCCTATTGTAGTAGTTGTACCGTGGTATCACAGAGACCATGGTAATCATCTCTGTATCCTTCCTATTGTAGTAGTTGTACCGTGGTATCACAGAGACCATGGTAATCTTCTCTGTATCCTTCCTATTGTAGCAGTTGTACCGCCGAACTGGTATGACAGGGACCATGGTAATCTTCTCTGTATCCTTCCTATTGTAGTAGTTGTACCGCCGAACTGGTATCACAGGGACCATGGTATTCTTCTCTGTATCCTTCCTATTGTAGTAGTTGTACCGTGGTATCACAGAGACCATGGTATTCTTCTCTGTATCCTTCCTATTGTAGTAGTTGTACCGTGGTATCACAGAGACCATGGTAATCTTCTCTGTATCCTTCCTATTGTAGTAGTTGTACCGTGGTATCACAGAGACCATGGTAATCTTCTCTGTATCCTTCCTATTGTAGTATTTGTACCGTGGTATCACAGAGACCATGGTATTCTTCTCTGTATCCTTCCTATTGTAGTATTTGTACCGTGGTATCACAGAGACCATGGTAATCTTCTCTGTATCCTTCCTATTGTAGTAGTTGTACCGCCGAACTGGTATCACAGGGACCATGGTAATCTTCTCTGTATCCTTCCTATTGTAGTAGTTGTACCACCAAACTGGTATCACAGGGACCATGGTAATCTTCTCTGTATCCTTCCTATTGTAGTAGTTGTACCACCAAACTAGTATCACAGGGACCATGGTAATCTTCTCTGTATCCTTCCTATTGTAGTAGTTGTACCACCAAACTGGTATCACAGAGACCATGGTAATCTTCTCTGTATCCTTCCTATTGTAGTAGTTGTACCGTGGTAACACAGAGACCATGGTAATCTTCTCTGTATCCTTCCTATTGTAGTATTTGTACCGTGGTATCACAGAGACCATGGTAATCTTCTCTGTATCCTTTCTTTTGTAGCAGTTGTACCGCCGAACTGGTATCACAGAGACCATGGTAATCTTCTCTGTATCCTTCCTATTGTAGTAGTTGTACCGTGGTAACACAGAGACCATGGTAATCTTCTCTGTATCCTTCCTATTGTAGTAGTTGTACCGTGGTATCACAGAGACCATGGTAATCTTCTCTGTATCCTTCCTATTGTAGCAGTTGTACCGCCGAACTGGTATCACAGGGACCATGGTATTCTTCTCTGTATCCTTCCTATTGTAGTAGTTGTACCGCCGAACTGGTATCACAGGGACCATGGTAATCTTCTCTGTATCCTTCCTATTGTAGTAGTTGTACCGCCGAACTGGTATCACAGGGACCATGCTAATCTTCTCTGTATCCTTCCTATTGTAGTAGTTGTACCGCCGAACTGGTATCAAAGGCACCATGCTAATCTTCTCTGTATCCTTCCTATTGTAGTAGTTGTACCGCCGAACTGGTGTTACAGAGACCATGGTAATCTTCTCTGTATTCTTCCTATTGTAGTAGTTGTATCGCCGAACTGGTATCACAGGGGCCATGCTAATCTTCTCTGTATCCTTCCTATTGTAGCAGTTGTACCGCCGAACTGGTATCACAGAGACCATGGTAATCTTCTCTGTATCTTTCCTATTGTAGCAGTTGTACCACCGAACTGGTATCACAGGGACCATGGTAATCTTCTCTGTATCCTTCCTATTGTAGCAGTTGTACCGCCGAACTGGTATCACAGAGACCATGGTAATCTTCTCTGTATCCTTTCTATTGTAGTAGTTGTACCGTGGTATCACAGAGACCATGGTAATCTTCTCTGTATCCTTCCTATTGTAGCAGTTGTACCGCCGAACTGGTATCACAGGGACCATGGTAATCTTCTCTGTATCCTTCCTATTGTAGTAGTTGTACCGTGGTATCACAGAGACCATGGTAATCTTCTCTGTATCCTTCCTATTGTAGTAGTTGTACCGTGGTATCACAGAGACCATGGTAATCTTCTCTGTATCCTTCCTATTGTAGCAGTTGTACCGTGGTATCACAGAGACCATGGTAATCTTCTCTGTATCCTTCCTATTCTAGCAGTTGTACCGCCGAACTGGTATCACAGAGACCATGGTAATCTTCTCTGTATCCTTCCTATTCTAGCAGTTGTACCGCCGAACTGGTATCACAGGGACCATGGTAATCTTCTCTGTATCCTTCCTATTGTAGTAGTTGTACCGCCGAACTGGTATCACAGGGACCATGCTAATCTTCTCTGTATCCTTCCTATTGTAGTAGTTGTACCGCCGAACTGGTGTCACAGAGACCATGGTAATCTTCTCTGTATCCTTCCTATTGTAGTAGTTGTACCGTGGTAGCACAGAGACCATGGTAATCTTCTCTGTATCCTTCCTATTCTAGCAGTTGTACCGCCGAACTGGTATCACAGGCACCATGCTAATCTTCTCTGTATCCTTCCTATTGTAGTAGTTGTACCGCCGAACTGGTATCACAGGCACCATGCTAATCTTCTCTGTATCCTTCCTATTGTAGTAGTTGTACCGTGGTATCACAGAGACCATGGTAATCTTCTCTGTATCCTTCCTATTGTAGCAGTTGTACCGCCGAACTGGTATCACAGGGACCATGGTATTCTTCTCTGTATCCTTCCTATTGTAGTAGTTGTACCGTGGTATCACAGAGACCATGGTAATCTTCTCTGTATCTTTCCTATTGTAGCAGTTGTACCGCCGAACTGGTTTCACAGGGACCATGGTAATCTTCTCTGTATCCTTCCTATTGTAGTAGTTGTACCGCCGAACTGGTATCAAAGGCACCATGCTAATCTTCTCTGTATCCTTCCTATTGTAGTAGTTGTACCGCCGAACTGGTGTTACAGAGACCATGGTAATCTTCTCTGTATTCTTCCTATTGTAGTAGTTGTATCGCCGAACTGGTATCACAGGGGCCATGCTAATCTTCTCTGTATCCTTCCTATTGTAGCAGTTGTACCGCCGAACTGGTATCACAGAGACCATGGTAATCTTCTCTGTATCTTTCCTATTGTAGCAGTTGTACCACCGAACTGGTATCACAGGGACCATGGTAATCTTCTCTGTATCCTTCCTATTGTAGCAGTTGTACCGCCGAACTGGTATCACAGAGACCATGGTAATCTTCTCTGTATCCTTTCTATTGTAGTAGTTGTACCGTGGTATCACAGAGACCATGGTAATCTTCTCTGTATCCTTCCTATTGTAGCAGTTGTACCGCCGAACTGGTATCACAGGGACCATGGTAATCTTCTCTGTATCCTTCCTATTGTAGTAGTTGTACCGTGGTATCACAGAGACCATGGTAATCTTCTCTGTATCCTTCCTATTGTAGTAGTTGTACCGTGGTATCACAGAGACCATGGTAATCTTCTCTGTATCCTTCCTATTGTAGCAGTTGTACCGTGGTATCACAGAGACCATGGTAATCTTCTCTGTATCCTTCCTATTCTAGCAGTTGTACCGCCGAACTGGTATCACAGAGACCATGGTAATCTTCTCTGTATCCTTCCTATTCTAGCAGTTGTACCGCCGAACTGGTATCACAGGGACCATGGTAATCTTCTCTGTATCCTTCCTATTGTAGTAGTTGTACCGCCGAACTGGTATCACAGGGACCATGCTAATCTTCTCTGTATCCTTCCTATTGTAGTAGTTGTACCGCCGAACTGGTGTCACAGAGACCATGGTAATCTTCTCTGTATCCTTCCTATTGTAGTAGTTGTACCGTGGTAGCACAGAGACCATGGTAATCTTCTCTGTATCCTTCCTATTCTAGCAGTTGTACCGCCGAACTGGTATCACAGGCACCATGCTAATCTTCTCTGTATCCTTCCTATTGTAGTAGTTGTACCGCCGAACTGGTATCACAGGCACCATGCTAATCTTCTCTGTATCCTTCCTATTGTAGTAGTTGTACCGTGGTATCACAGAGACCATGGTAATCTTCTCTGTATCCTTCCTATTGTAGCAGTTGTACCGCCGAACTGGTATCACAGGGACCATGGTATTCTTCTCTGTATCCTTCCTATTGTAGTAGTTGTACCGTGGTATCACAGAGACCATGGTAATCTTCTCTGTATCTTTCCTATTGTAGCAGTTGTACCGCCGAACTGGTTTCACAGGGACCATGGTAATCTTCTCTGTATCCTTCCTATTGTAGTAGTTGTACCGCCGAACTGGTATCACAGGGACCATGCTAATCTTCTCTGTATCCTTCCTATTGTAGTAGTTGTACCGCCGAACTGGTATCACAGGCACCATGCTAATCTTCTCTGTATCCTTCCTATTGTAGTAGTTGTACCGCCGAACTGGTGTTACAGAGACCATGGTAATCTTCTCTGTATTCTTCCTATTGTAGTAGTTGTATCGCCGAACTGGTATCACAGGGGCCATGCTAATCTTCTCTGTATCCTTCCTATTGTAGCAGTTGTACCGACGAACTGGTATCACAGAGACCATGGTAATCTTCTCTGTATCTTTCCTATTGTAGCAGTTGTACCACCGAACTGGTATCACAGAGACCATGGTAATCTTCTCTGTATCCTTCCTATTGTAGCAGTTGTACCGCCGAACTGGTATCACAGAGACCATGGTAATCTTCTCTGTATCCTTTCTATTGTAGTAGTTGTACCGTGGTATCACAGAGACCATGGTAATCTTCTCTGTATCCTTCCTATTGTAGCAGTTGTACCGCCGAACTGGTTTCACAGGGTCCATGGTAATCTTCTCTGTATCCTTCCTATTGTAGTAGTTGTACCGCCGAACTGGTATCACAGGGACCATGCTAATCTTCTCTGTATCCTTCCTATTGTAGTAGTTGTACCGTGGTATCACAGAGACCATGGTAATCTTCTCTGTATCCTTCCTATTGTAGTAGTTGTACCGTGGTATCACAGAGACCATGGTAATCTTCTTTGTATCCTTCCTATTGTAGCAGTTGTACCGCCGAACTGGTATCACAGGGACCATGGTAATCTTCTCTGTATCCTTCCTATTCTAGCAGTTGTACCGCCGAACTGGTATCACAGGGACCATGGTAATCTTCTCTGTATCCTTCCTATTGTAGTAGTTGTACCGCCGAACTGGTATCACAGGGACCATGCTAATCTTCTCTGTATCCTTCCTATTGTAGTAGTTGTACCGCCGAACTGGTATCACAGGGACCATGCTAATCTTCTCTGTATCCTTCCTATTGTAGTAGTTGTACCGTGGTAGCACAGAGACCATGGTAATCTTCTCTGTATCCTTCCTATTCTAGCAGTTGTACCGCCGAACTGGTATCACAGGCACCATGCTAATCTTCTCTGTATCCTTCCTATTGTAGTAGTTGTACCGCCGAACTGGTATCACAGGCACCATGCTAATCTTCTCTGTATCCTTCCTATTGTAGTAGTTGTACCGTGGTATCACAGAGACCATGGTAATCTTCTCTGTATCCTTCCTATTGTAGCAGTTGTACCGCCGAACTGGTATCACAGGGACCATGGTATTCTTCTCTGTATCCTTCCTATTGTAGTAGTTGTACCGTGGTATCACAGAGACCATGGTAATCTTCTCTGTATCCTTCCTATTGTAGCAGTTGTACCGCCGAACTGGTTTCACAGGGACCATGGTAATCTTCTCTGTATCCTTCCTATTGTAGTAGTTGTACCGCCGAACTGGTATCACAGGGACCATGCTAATCTTCTCTGTATCCTTCCTATTGTAGTAGTTGTACCGCCGAACTGGTATCACAGGCACCATGCTAATCTTCTCTGTATCCTTCCTATTGTAGTAGTTGTACCGCCGAACTGGTGTTACAGAGACCATGGTAATCTTCTCTGTATTCTTCCTATTGTAGTAGTTGTATCGCCGAACTGGTATCACAGGGGCCATGCTAATCTATCTGTATCCTTCCTATTGTAGCAGTTGTACCGCCGAACTGGTATCACAGAGACCATGGTAATCTTCTCTGTATCTTTCCTATTGTAGCAGTTGTACCACCGAACTGGTATCACAGAGACCATGGTAATCTTCTCTGTATCCTTCCTATTGTAGCAGTTGTACCGCCGAACTGGTATCACAGAGACCATGGTAATCTTCTCTGTGTCCTTTCTATTGTAGTAGTTGTACCGTGGTATCACAGAGACCATGGTAATCTTCTCTGTATCCTTCCTATTGTAGCAGTTGTACCGCCGAACTGGTATCACAGGGACCATGGTAATCTTCTCTGTATCCATCCTATTGTAGTAGTTGTACCGTGGTATCACAGAGACCATGGTAATCTTCTCTGTATCCTTCCTATTGTAGTAGTTGTACCGTGGTATCACAGAGACCATGGTAATCTTCTCTGTATCCAACAACAACAACAACAAAACAGCTTTATTAGGGCATCTTGCCCTGTACGGATTCTCCGTGGAGTTACAGACAATATTAACCATAAGAGAACAGGTGAAAATATAGTATTTACAGTCAAGGTATGTCAAACAGGGTGATTTTTTATTGTGCCCCTGTTCTTCTCTCTTCCATGAGTGCAATTTTATTCCCAACCGCTTTTTGAAAGTTGAACAGTTCAATTGCCCAACTTTTCTTATCTGAAACAGTTTTTATTAGCTTTATTGAGTTCAAATGCGGTCTAGGAAGACTTTTCAGGATCTTTTTTCTCTCTCCTATCAGATCCCCGCATTCGGCAATAAAATGGTATATTTCATCAGTTATCTGACTTCCACATAACCCACAGTACAAATCTTCTTTCTTAATTGCGTAAATATGATTTTCTTTGATCATTGTTGACATTAATCTGATCTGTGCAATAAAACTCACTAAAGCTGAAGACAGATAGCATGAAAAGTAATTTTCTGGAATAAATGAATCATAAAGTAACCTATAGTTTGAGTATGTTTTCGTAAGAGATAATTTTGCCAGATCTTGCTGCAATAGCTGTTCAATTTTTATTTTTAGTATATTCGGAAGTTCGATCTGTATGTCATCATAATTTAACCTATAGTTTAGCCATGTGAGTCCACAATGATTGATGATATCCATAATATTCTTACAGAATCCTATAGGTTTTTTTGTCATTAAGGAAATTTCCTTCAATCTATTCCAGCATAGCTTAGGTAGTCTATTGTCTTCCATTTTTTGTAATCTAATGAAATATTTCAAAATTAATTTGATCGTTGTAAAAGTCAAAGATATTCTGCCTGTTTCCAGCCTTACAATGTACCCTGGTATATATCTTGGTAGATTCAGAAAATTTTTGATAAACGTATTCTGTAATTGGTCTATAATATCCGTATTGTCCCAAGCCCACACAGGGGCCGCATAGAGCAGTATTGATTTAATAACTGAGTCAAATAGATTCAGAGCAACTTTTAATGAGTTAATTTTTTCTTTTTTTATCAGTCTAATAGTTGCATTTATTGCCGTATTTGCTTTGGCTTTATAAAAGAGGGCTACCTTTTTACTATTAATAGTGGAAGTGAATGGATATCCCAGATATGTAATATTGGACGCAACAGTCAGTGGGGTGTCACCCCAGTACCAGTTTTCGTGTCTTGCCGGTCTTCCTCCATTTCTGAATACTATTATTTTGGACTTATTTTCATTTAAAACTAATTTGTTCTTATCCAGGTAAGACTTTAGTAAATTGATTTTAATTTGAAGATTAATTTTCGATTCTCCAATTATGGCTATGTCATCCGCATACATAAGTAGGTGTAAAACGCCAAAATCAGGGAGATGAAATCCTGTAAGTGCTGAGTTATTATAAAGTTCTATTAGGTCGGCCATATATAGTATAAATAAAAGTGGGGAAAGTGATTCTCCCTGCAACACTCCAGAATTAATTTTCACATTATTTGAATATTGTCCTTTCCATCGGATAGTGATCTTAGCTTCTTGGTAAAAGTTTTTTATCAGCATTACAAATTTATTGCTAATGCCCATTTTATGCAATTTTTGCCAAAGTAAATCATGTGGGACTGTGTCGAAAGCTTTAGTCAAATCGACGAAGAAGACATATAGCTTGCCTCGTTTTCTTCTCAGAGATAATTGGATGAGTGAATTCAGTAGTATTATGTGGTCAGTGCATGATCGGTTCTTACGGAAACCTGCTTGGTTTTCTAAAATAATCATTCTTTTTTCTATCCAGTTGTTTAATCTGTTTCTTAGTATTGTAGTAAATAATTTAGATATATTACTGCAGAGGGCAATCCCTCTGTAATTTGTTGGGTTATTCTTATCACCGCTTTTATATATAGGGTGTACTATTGAGTTCGTCCAGAGTTGCGGGTATTTTTCTGTGGACATTATTTTGTTGAATAGGTTTTTCAATTTATTTAAAGTCGGTATTGGTAAATTCTTTAGCAACTCATTTGGTATACCATCGAGTCCCACTGCTTTGCCGTTCGCTAGTTTTTTTACTACATCATGGATCTCTTCAAGGGTTATTTCCGCGTCTAAATCTGGATCTTTCCAACCGATCATCTGGTTTACCGTAAAAGTAGCTTCTTTATTTTCTTTGTTCAGTAAATTTTTATAAAATAAAAACCATTCTTTTATATCAATCTCACCTTGTATTATTGGTTTTTTTCTGAAGGATGCAATGGCATTCCAGAAGGATTTGGGATCTTTGGCGTTCTTTATCCTTTCATTCTTGTCCTTATTGAATTCATCTCTTTTTCTTTGCAGGAGCTTAAAATATTCCCTCCTAGCCTCAATATATTTTTGGCGGTCGTGTATGTTATTTGAGTTCCTACATCTTTGTAAACTTACTTTGGTCGTTTTTTTCATAATATAGCAATCTTTGTCATACCAAGGTTTTGAAAGTTGGTGTCGTCGTTTAGCAAATTTAATTATATTTGCCGATTCCATTGCCGTGTAGATCTGTTTAGTAAAATTTGCTGTTTCTGTGTTAATATCGGTTTCATTTCCATCTTCAATATCACTTAAATTATGTTTTAGCATCTCCACATTTTCTTTCGTCCAAATGAATTTTCGTGTTAGTATTTCATTTTTGTACGAGGATTTAATAGCTTCATACCCAGTATTAATTTGTAAAACAATTGGTAAGTGGTCTGAATATGAAAGTTCTTCGATCCACATATCCGATATGATCTGTGTTAAACCGTGTGTGTACATGAAATAATCCAAAACCGGTGATCCTCTTTCTGAAATAAAAGTGAATGAGCCGTGCGTGTCACCCTTAGTTCTTCCATTAGCTATTGTTATAGAATTTGAATCAGTGAAGGAAATTAGTTTTTCAGATAGTTTCGAAGATATTAGGTCTTTAGATTTCCTATATTTGTTGAGGGGTGAATTTAGTTTCAGTGGGTTATGGAAGCCTCCAGCATTGCCTATTCTAATATTGATGTCACCAGCTATTAGTACTTCGTTACCTTCACTCATGTGATAATCAATATGCCTAAGTAAATTTGTTAAATTTTGTTCTTGTAATGCATTAGGAGGTAAATAAGCAAACAGCAAACATATACTCTCGGTGGTTTTGTCTAGAAATTTGTGTGTCAAGACAGATATCCAGTAAGGGTTTGTTTCGATTTTTCTAACCGTATGTTGGAAGTTTTTTTTTATTCCAATCAGAATTCCCCCCGAGCCCCTTCCCTTTAGTTCTGTCTTCATTGCTGGGCTTTGAATTATGTAATATTCATCAGTTAACAATTCAATAACACCAGTGATCCATGTTTCATTTAGTGCAAAAAGTTCGTATTTTTTTAGGTATTCAACGAGTGGAAATATTGATGTTATTCTATTGAATCCATTTATATTCCATTGTAATATTTTAATTTTAGTATCTATATGTTTGGCCTGAGTTACTTGTTTGTCTTTTATTGCCGATTCACAGTTTTTCGTATGTGTATACCTAATTTTAGTTGTATTTCTATCTGATATATTATCCATAGCCTTTGAGTTTTTAATTTTAGAAGTTTTAGCCGTGAGTGTTTTATCATAAAGTGGCTGTATGGACATTGTATTAGAGATCAGTTTATCAATGGGTTGACTATTTACAAGTGATTGTTTCCTATCTGCCTGCTACAATGAATGTCCATTGGCATCTACAATTTGTCCATCACAGACCTTATATGCTATGCCATTAATTATTAACTTATTGTCCCTTAGCTTAGCTAGAGTACCTTTTTCGACGAGTTCTCTTCTTTTGACATTCAGAACGCGTCGTTGTTCTCTCATCTTCATACTATAGTCCTTCGATAGTGAAATCTTAGTTCCTCTTAGATTGAAAGCAGCTTTGAATAGAGTTGTTCTATCGTTTTGTTCTGGGACTTCAACCAGGATCGGTGCACCAGGTTTTCTGGATACTCGGTGGCATCGCGTGATGTTTATCTTCTCCGTTGTCCGCATATTTTCTTCGATAACCCTCCGTATCCGTTCTCGGCAGTCCTCGTTAATGTCTTGTTCTATTCCGTAAAAAATAAGGTTCCTTTCTCTGCTCTTTGCATCCAAGTATTCAAGCTGGTCTTCTAAGTCTTTTATTTTTTTGGAGTTTTGAGAGAGTGCTGCCTTTGTAACGGCAGAAGATTCCTCTAATTGTTGCAGTCTTTGATTTATATTTTCTACTCTATCGTCGATTGCCGAAAGACGGGATTCCAGCCTCTCACCCCAGTTATCCAGCCTTTTGGTGAGTGCATTTATCAGATCTTTGATCTCTTTATCCCTATCTAAGCTTGTTTCCAACGTCGTTTGTTTGGACATCCTAGGGCCTGGATTTTGTTCAATACCAGCTAATACCAAGAGCATTAAAACTACACATATAAGGAGAAAGTTTCGGAAATATTTTGAAAGTGAAATATTGACGCGTGATAAGCAAATCTTTTTGCCGTCGTATGTATCCGGCTTGAAAGTATGTAAATTTAACTCAGAATTCTTGTCTAATAGACATAAAATTATGATGGTAAGATATATTGGATATGTAGGTTTCATTTCAGATATATTGAGTTTGAACTTTAGCAAAAATAGAGAAAATATTTTAGTAAGACAGTTCACTTACCGAGAGCGACGTTGCTTGCAGCCTATTCGTGCCGCTTCCTAGCGGAGAATCTCTTCTCTGTATCCTTCCTATTGTAGTAGTTGTACCGTGGTATCACAGAGACCATGGTAATCTTCTCTGTATCCTTCCTATTGTAGCAGTTGTACCGCCGAACTGGTATCACAGGGACCATGGTAATCTTCTCTGTATCCTTCCTATTCTAGCAGTTGTACCGCCGAACTGGTATCACAGGGACCATGGTAATCTTCTCTGTATCCTTCCAATTGTAGTAGTTGTACCGTGGTATCACAGAGACCATGGTAATCTTCTCTGTATCCTTCCTATTGTAGCAGTTGTACCGCCGAACTGGTATCACAGGGACCATGGTAATCTTCTCTGTATCCTTCCAATTGTAGTAGTTGTACCGTGGTATCACAGAGACCATGGTAATCTTCTCTGTATCCTTCCTATTGTAGTAGTTGTACCGTGGTATCACAGAGACCATGGTAATCTTCTCTGTATCCTTCCTATTGTAGTAGTTGTACCGTGGTAGCACAGAGACCATGGTAATCTTCTCTGTATCCTTCCTATTCTAGCAGTTGTACCGCCGAACTGGTATCACAGGCACCATGCTAATCTTCTCTGTATCCTTCCTATTGTAGTAGTTGTACCGCCGAACTGGTATCACAGGCACCATGTTAATCTTCTCTGTATCCTTCCTATTGTAGTAGTTGTACCGTGGTATCACAGAGACCATGGTAATCTTCTCTGTATTCTTCCTATTGTAGCAGTTGTACCGCCGAACTGGTATCACAGGGACCATGGTAATCTTCTCTGTATCCTTCCAATTGTAGTAGTTGTACCGTGGTATCACAGAGACCATGGTAATCTTCTCTGTATCCTTCCTATTGTAGTAGTTGTACCGTGGTATCACAGAGACCATGGTAATCTTCTCTGTATCCTTCCTATTGTAGTAGTTGTACCGTGGTAGCACAGAGACCATGGTAATCTTCTCTGTATCCTTCCTATTCTAGCAGTTGTACCGCCGAACTGGTATCACAGGCACCATGCTAATCTTCTCTGTATCCTTCCTATTGTAGTAGTTGTACCGCCGAACTGGTATCACAGGCACCATGTTAATCTTCTCTGTATCCTTCCTATTGTAGTAGTTGTACCGTGGTATCACAGAGACCATGGTAATCTTCTCTGTATCCTTCCTATTGTAGCAGTTGTACCGCCGAACTGGTATCACAGGGACCATGGTATTCTTCTCTGTATCCTTCCTATTGTAGTAGTTGTACCGTGGTATCACAGAGACCATGGTAATCATCTCTGTATCCTTCCTATTGTAGTAGTTGTACCGCCGAACCGGTATCACAGGCACCATGCTAATCTTCTCTGTATCCTTCCTATTGTAGTAGTTGTACCGCCGAACTGGTATCACAGGCACCATGCTAATCTTCTCTGTATCCTTCCTATTGCAGTAATTGTACCGCCGAACTGGTATCACAGGGACCATGCTAATATTCTCTGTATCCTTCCTATTGTAGTAGTTGTACCGCCGAACTGGTATCACAGGGACCATGGTAATCTTCTCTGTATCGTTCCTATTTTAGTAGTTGTACCGCCGAACTGGTATCACAGGGACCATGCTAATCTTCTCTGTATCCTTCCTATTATAGTAGTTGTACCGCCGAACTGGTATCACAGAGGCCATGTTTTTGTTCTCAGTTTTATTCAACTTTTAAAAAGTTTAATTCTTTGAATATGAACAATTTTGAACTTATTGTGTGTAGAAATCAGAATTTCCAGTTATATTTGGTATCAGTTCACATATTCTATCTTAGCAATTCTTACATAGAAAATACAAAGTGGACATTTGCAGATTGGGAGTTTGTCTAAACAGCTACATCGAGGAGGGAATAACCAAGACGTCAGGAATGCGGTTGATGAGGGTATATCCTGTTTGGTATGTATACAAAGTTATTGAAGTGATAAAACTTACTTTATATTCAGTACAAAGTCCAAGTCGTTAGTGATGCAGAACATAGTTTGTTGTTCTCACGCACATATGGGCATAGATACTCAATTCCTTATGTTTCTGTAAACCTCAAGATCCAGTTTTTTTGAACTTTGAGGTACATCACCAGGCTGAAGAGGGCCAACAGTCTTAAATTCGTACATAAGTTACAATTTATTAATTAATCAAGAAATAGTATATGGCCAATATTCAGGAATTTAAAAAAGCAACGTTTAGTTGATATTTATTCCAATAGATGGAGCAGAGGTCATATATATTACTTTAAAAAACATACTTTGTTGTTTATTGAATGACTTTTCCAGCCAAATGCCACCTATATGGCGTGGGAAGTATGTTTTGGTAACATCCTATTGAAACCCCTCCCGCTACACAATAACAACGACCTAAAAATAAAGCGAAGTGAATTTCCAACGGTGACATTTTCGTAAGAGCCGGCATTGTAGCTGTGGTTAGATTGATCGAGTCGCCAATGCGTGGCGTGGGAGGAAGCAAACAATATACCACCACGGCGGTGGAACATAAAGAAGTTTGTGAGGGCGTGAGGTCAGGAAGGTTTTAGAGGTTGGGGTGATGTAACAGCGGGTGGGCTTCACACTCCTCTTGTTACTTTCACTTAATTATGTCACGACCAGTGTTGTCAACTAGTGTAGCACTACTCGGAGTAACCCCACTATAATGGAGGTCACTTAGCTGCCTCTCCCCATTGATTGTACGTTTCTTTTATTGCTTTCTTTAGTGAAGAAAGTAAAGAAAATATGAACCGGGTAATAAGAGGATGAAAAAATATATCTCCTAATTATGTATATTTAAACATTGCATGATGGTTTGTGCCATCTATCAGAATAATTTTGCCATGATGCCATGACCCGGATTCTTTCTTTTCTATTTTGAATCTTTTTAATCATGGTTTGGGAAAATTGACGATCTTGAGTACACTCATGGAAGTGGCATCTCTGATGTTGCCGGTCGTCTATTTATTTATTTTTTTTTTGAGACAGGGGTAATTTTGATAACACTTAGTTATCTCGTGTGTCTTCAATAAAGTTCACTGTGATATCTTTCAGAGTTATTGTCCCTATATACACGCTGAAAGGTACAACTTCCTTAAGTTTAGTCCATGAGTGTATGGATATCACATAATCCCATGTATACTCAATTACAAGTAAATAAATTGTAAAT
>CP092865.1:3682699-3815751 GCA_030710605.1 Cordylochernes scorpioides
AAATCGAAGAACATCAAAGAATAAGTTTCTATGTTGATTTTTATTAACTCAAGCTTTCGGGGTTATATCAGCCCTTCGATGGCAAACTTATTGTGTTACTCCTGTCGAAGGTCTGAGAAGTCCGAAAGCTTTAGTTCATGTAATTGAACCTGTTGAAGAAACTTATCCCTGGATAGATCTTTAATTTATATGATGATGTATACACTCATGAACAAAACTTAAGGAAGTTGTACCTTTTACCATGTATATCGGGATTCAGACAATACACTCATGAACAAAACTTAAGGAAGTTGTACCTTTTACCATGTATATCGGGATTCAGACAATACACTCATGAACAAAACTTAAGGAAGTTGTACCTTTTACCATGTATATCGGGATTCAGACAATACACTCATGAACAAAACTTAAGGAAGTTGTACCTTTTACCATGTATATCGGGATTCAGACAATACACTCATGAACAAAACTTAAGGAAGTTGTACCTTTTACCATGTATATCGGGATTCAAACAATACACTCATGAACAAAACTTAAGGAAGTTGTACCTTTTAGCATGTATATCGGGATTCAGACAATACACTCATGGACAAAACTTAAGGAAGTTGTACCTTTTAGCATGTATATCGGGATTCAGACAATACACTCATGGACAAAACTTAAGGAAGTTGTACCTTATAACATGTATATCGGGATTCATACAATACACTCATGGACAAAACTTAAGGAAGTTGTACCTTTTAGCATGTATATCGGGATTCAGACAATACACTCATGGACAAAACTTAAGGAAGTTGTACCTTTTAGCATGTATATCGGGATTCAGACAATACACTCATGGACAAAACTTAAGGAAGTTGTACCTTATAACATGTATATCGGGATTCATACAATACACTCATGGACAAAACTTAAGGAAGTTATACCTTTTAGCATGTATATCGGGATTCAGACAATACACTCATGGACAAAACTTAAGGAAGTTGTACCTTTTAGCATGTATATCGGGATTCAGACAATACACTCATGGACAAAACTTAAGGAAGTTGTACCTTATAACATGTATATCGGGATTCATACAATACACTCATGGACAAAACTTAAGGAAGTTGTACCTTTTAGCATGTATATCGGGATTCAGACAATACACTCATGGACAAAACTTAAGGAAGTTGTACCTTATAGCATGTATATCGGGATTCATACAATACACTCATGGACAAAACTTAAAGAAGTTGTACCTTTTACCATGTATATCGGGATTTAGACAATACACTCATAGACAAAACTTAAGGAAGTTGTACCTTTTAGCATGTATATCGGGATTTAGACAATAACTCTGAAAGATATTACACTCACCTTTATTGTGAAGACACGCGAGATAACTAAGTGAGAACAAAATTGACTCTAACTCCTTAAAAAGGACTTTCCACTTCTTTACATTATGTCCATGAGAGTGTACTTATTCAAATTAGTTATAAAAGTAAAACGTCAAAAATTGATATTGGTATCATTTTATTAAAAGATGGAAAACTTTCGAGCATAACTCTTCCTCATAGCGTTTTGTTGATGAAACAAGTTGGGTTTCCAGGTATTCCGGAGCAAGGAAAGGAGAGAAACCTACAGGTTTCCCGGGAAAAAAAAAACACTCTCTAGATAACAACCTGTTATTAGGATTATTGAAATGCAAATCGGCTCGGAAAGGTAAATAGGTGTGTCCAATTACACCTTATTCATCTTCATTAAAAAACCTTGTTGAGTTGTTTCCTGCACTTTTTAACCAGCTTGTTCTACTCCAGCTGGCGGGGTGGAAAACTATATTTGCATTTCGTGGATCTTTGTGTGTTTGATTATTCGCTTTAACTTTTGGAACACAGCATGCTCTTTAGAGTTAAAATATTGTTCGTGTTGTTGAACAGAGATTGATTCTTTGATGGATAAATCATTTTATTCACGATCGAACGTTGTGGCCCGCTGTACGTATTACATCTCGAACACGATGTCAGTAAAACTCTGTCAATAATAAGTCATGTTCAAGATTATACTAAAGAAACAGAACCAACCTATATACACCCATACCTCGCTTTGCGTCGGGGTTACGTTCCAAAAAAAACACGACGCAAATTGAAACGACGCAAAGTGAAAATAAAATGTTAATGGCATGGTGCAATCAAAAACAAAGGTGTTGCCATATTTTAGGGAAAAAAATCCAAAAAACAAAAAAAAAAAAAAATTAAAGACTCGAATCCAAAACAACGCAACTTCGAAAATCTAACGACGCAGAGTGAAAATCAGTGAAAATTAAGCAGTGACGCAACTTCGAAAAAAAAAAAAAAAAACCCAAAGCGAGGTATTTGTGTATTAAATTTTGAGATCGAAATTTATTTTCTGGTTAGAACACAAGAGTATTATGCCAATACTGTATAGTGCTGAGATAGGAAATATTTCGCCAATGGTTTGCAGTCGTGGAAAATATAATAAAACAATATAATTTGCTTTAATTGTGCTGATAAGAATATATAAAATATAATTTTAGAAAAGTAATGTATGACTTATATATATGTCATAAGTAGAATTCTACTTATTCGTTCAGTAATAGCTTGCTATACTGACATTATACTCTCAATTCGACTTTATACTCTTAAATCAACATCGAAATTTTCGATAACTTTCCTTGAAAAAACATTATAAAACCTTTTTTATATATATGTCATAATATATATAAAAGGAATAATAAAGCCAACCTACAGACAGCCCAGAAAGAGACAGGCGGGTAAGGTCCGGTCACTTGAGACACCAGCGACATTCCAAGGGGCGACCACTGGGGCCCATCAGTTAACACCTCGGGACTTTTAAGACAGTTGGGGATTGTGTGCCGGTCCCGTCTCTCTCTCTGGTTGCCTGGGTTCCAACTTGTGGTGTGTTTATTTCCCCACCTTTTATACCACACACACATATGGGAAGAATTTTAAAAAATACAAGAGATTACGTATTTACATATCTACGAAAAGATTTGAGCCAACCAAAGTAAATATAAAAATGCATTTCTCCCGTGTGCACCATTCGCTTTTTGCGAACTCTACATGTTACCACGTCTTTCTCAAATTATCTACAAACGTTTATGATACCAGGCTATATATTCATCCCTGCTTTTAACAAAATCAACAAGAAATATATGGTCAGGTTTCTTTAACTATTTCTCTAACTTTCTCGGGCCAACATGTCCTTCAACAGAAGAACTACAAGTATGACTTCCAGCTAACTATACTCTAGCATAGGATCCCACCACTAGACCCCTGAAGGTGTAGTTGACAGAAAATCCCATGGATTCATCAGTTAGACCCGGAGTTCCACGGACATTTTCCAAGGATCTGTCATGTTGTTGACAAAAATTCCCAAGGATCCCACCACTAGACCCCTGAAGGTGTAGTTGACATAAAATCCCATGGATTCATCAGTTAGACCCGGAGTTCCACGAACATTTCCAAGAATTTGTCATTTTGTTGACAACAATTCCCAAGGATCCCACCACTAGACCCCTGAAGGTGTAGTTGACATAAAATCCCATGGATTCATCAGTTAGACCCGGAGTTCCACGAACATTTTCCAAGAATTTGTCATGTTGTTGACAACAATTCCCAAGGATCCCACCACTAGACCCCTGAAGGTGTAGTTGACATAAAATCCCATGGATTCATCAGTTAGACCCGGAGTTCCACGAACATTTTCCAAGAATTTGTCATGTTGTTGACAACAATTCCCAAGGATCCCACCACTAGACCCCTGAAGGTGTAGTTGACATAAAATCCCATGGATTCATCAGTTAGACCTGGAGTTCCACGGACATTTTCCAAGGATCTGTCATGTTGTTGACAACAATTCCCAAGGATCCCACCACTAGACCCCTGAAGGTGTAGTTGACATAAAATCCCATGGATTCATCAGTTAGACCCGGAGTTCCACGAACATTTTCCAAGAATTTGTCATGTTGTTAACAACAATTCCCAAGGATCCACCACTAGACCCCTGAAGGTGTAGTTGACAGAAAATCCCATGGATTCATCAGTTAGACCCGGAGTTCCACAGACATTTTCCAAGGATCTGTCATGTTGTTGGCAACAATTCCCAAGGATCCCACCACTAGACCCCTGGAGGTGTAGTTGACAGAAAATCCTATGGATTCAGCAGTTAGACCCAGAGTTCCACGGACATTTTCCAAGGATCTGTCATGTTGTTGGCAACAATTCCCAAGGATCCCACCACTAGACCCCTGGAGGTGTAGTTGACAGAAAATCCTATGGATTCATCAGTTAGACCCAGAGTTCCACGGACATTTTCCAATGATCTGTCATGTTGTTGACAAAAATTCCCAAGGATCCCACCACTAGACCCCTGAAGGTGTAGTTGACAGAAAATCCCATGGATTCATCAGTTAGACCCGGAGTTCCACGAACATTTTCCAAGGATTTGTCATGTTGTTGACAACAATTCCCAAGGATCCCACCACTAGACCCCTGAATGTGTTATTGACTTAATTCCAGGGACAGACAACCCTACCTAATTAATTAGCAGGTCTTGGAGACGGTGGAGCAATCTTCCAATTAGTCCCCAAGGCCTTTATTAAGTTAGCGACCGCGGGACAAAAACCTTTGTAATTACAGTCAGACATCGGCGGACGGCCATTAGTGCTAATAGTGGGGACATGTCGCCATAGATTGTTTTAATCTCTCGACACAAAGGTCGAAGACATCTGAGGAAATGGTGGACATTAGTCGTAAACAAAGGACAACGTGAGAGCACATATTCCCAACAAAGCACAATCTCTCGTCATAAAACTACATATCTTCACCGCTCAAACCTTCATTGTTAGAGATTAGATTTAAAACATTCCATTATTCTTGGTACCAAATAGAAAACCCCAAAAAACAGACCCTCCAACTAAACAGAAGGGAATCGACACAGTTGACCAGATGGAAATCTGGTCACCTGCGCTCTCTAGTCTATAAAGAGGAAGCCAAAAGCTTCCCCATGTGCACTAGGTGCAAAACCGAAGAGGGCACTCCCCAACATATTATATTGTATTGGAAAGGACAAAAAATCCCTGTACAGAGAACCAAGAAGAGTTCTTGAACTCCTTTATGAGCACGACCTCCAAGATCTTGTCAATTTAGACTAATAAAAGGATAAGTAAAAAAAAAAAGTTTCAAAACAACATCAGTCAATGACAAAAAACACTAACAGATACAGTAAAAGGTAAAACATAGGAAAAGAGAATATGTTAACATTATGTATTACCGCGCCATCTGTTATGATAAAGTTAAACTATTTTTGATCCGTAAGCAAAACAGCCTAATGCAATATTACAGCGGTATGATAGATTAAACTGGCGAAACCGCTGGGAGGCTTCACCAATGATGAGCGACGCCCCTCAACAAAATATTTTGACTTAGTGAAGAAGAATTAAAGATAACACATTTTGAAAGGTTATATAAATGTATTTAAGGATATATAGTCATTCTCACGCGATATCTTTTAAATTCAACACAACACCACGAGTCACAAACAAATATTAAACAAAATATTGAACGAAGTAAGGTTGTAGAGAATGAAATATTTGGTTTTATTGAGAGTATTAGAATCTGATGTTTGCTTAGACTTTGAAATGTTTTCGGTGGGTGTTATAAATGAGGTAACATACACAAGGAAAGATTATGAAATAAAACTTGAATAAAATTGATGGCCAGCTGATTGAGAAATTTAGGAATGCGTAGACGGGGCTTTGGCATGTTTCACGGAGGAATGTCTGAATGGAATTCTTCATATATACAGTCGTATCTTTCCTGCGTTAAATCATCGCTGGATACATCCACATTTTATAAAACAAACTCATATTTGAATGATGTGATATTCCACTGATAGAGGACATTGCGACTGCTGTAATAGAGATGTATGGAGACATCTGAGGCTCTTCATTGGACACAACAACAACAATATAAAATTGACATGGAGCCAGAACTTTACACACCCAAGATAAAGGACATTTCCACTGCTGTAATAGAGATGTATGGAGACATCTGAGGCTCTTCATTGGACACAACAACAACAACAATAGAAAATTGACATGGACCCAGAACTTTACACACCCAAGATAGAGAACAACTGCTGTGATAGAGATGTATGTAGACATCTGAGGCTCTTCATTGGACACAACAACAACAATAGAAAATTGACATGGACCCAGAACTTTACACACCCAAGATAATGGACATTGCGACTACTGTGATAGAGATGTATGCAGACATCTGAGGCTCTTCATTGGACACAACAACAACAATAGAAAATTGACATGGACCCAGAACTTTACACACCCAAGATAATGGACATTGCGACTGCTGTGATAGAGATGTATGCAGACATCTGAGGCTCTTCATTGGACACAACAACAACAATAGAAAATTGACATGGACCCAGAACTTTACACACCCAAGATAGAGAACAACTGCTGTGATAGAGATGTATGTAGACATCTGAGGCTCTTCATTGGACACAACAACAACAATAGAAAATTGACATGGACCCAGAACTTTACACACCCAAGATAATGGACATTGCGACTACTGTGATAGAGATGTACGGAGACATCTGAGGCTCTTCATTAGACACAACAACAACAATATAAAATTGACATGGACCCAGAACTTTACACACCCAAGATAGAGAACAACTGCTGTGATAGAGATGTATGGAGACATCTGAGGCTCTTCATTGGACACGACAACAACAGAAAATTGACATGGACCCAGAACTTTACACACCCAAGATAGTGGACATTGCGACTGCTGTGATAGAGATGTATGGAGACATCTGAGGCTCTTCATTAGACACAACAACAACAATATAAAATTGACATGGACCCAGAACTTTACACACCCAAGATAGAGAACAACTGCTGTGATAGAGATGTATGTAGACATCTGAGGCTCTTCATTGGACACGACAACAATAACAGCAAAATTGACGTGGACCCAGAACTTTACACACCCAAGATAGAGGACATTGAGACTGCTGTGATAGAGATGTAGGGAGACATCTGAGACTCTTCATTGGACACAACAACAACAACTCATCTTTAATTGAAAGTTTATATTTTAAACAAATCGGTTTTATGGTTTCTTTGTAAGAGACAAAGAGAAAATTGTATATTCATCCCAAGCTTATACATAATATCGATTTTCCACAGCCAAAACCCGGGTTCGAATCCTGCATTGGGCACTTTTTTATGAAGAAAAAAAATTCAATGGTCCCTGTTTTTTGTAAAAGTCCAACCACACCGAAAAATGCAAGTAAGCACCAAACGGGGCTCTGGCACACTTGAAATGCAAACGTCGAACTGCTTTCTCCATGTGTGAACATGTAGTGCACTTATAGAAAAAGTAGTCGCTAACTACTCACCATGATTCTCATGTCTTGTACCACGTACACTCATTGACAAACCTTAAGGAAGTTGTACCTTTTAGCATGTATATCGGGATTTAGACAATAACTCTGAAATATATTACATTAACCTTTATTGAAGACACACGAGAAAACCAAGTATGAACATAATTGACTCTGTCTCCTTAAATGAAAAAAAAAAAACGACTTCCTAAGATGTGTTCCACAAGTGTATATTAACACAAAGCAATAACGCGCCATCTATATATAAAATAAAAGGATTTAAAAGCGCGAATGTTTCTTTTATACATAAAACGAACTTCTACTGTCCTTACTGCGATGAAAAAATATATTGGGAGGGCTTGGCTCATCAGTGGTGAACCCTCCCAGCGGTTTCGCCAATTTAATCCACCAGACCGCTTCTCAGAGCTCTAATACTGTATTGGATCATTCTGCTTTTATATGCTACAAATATTTGAATGTAATTCTACTGTCCTATAAGCTTATGTCCATAGTTTACTTGAAAACCATTTCTAAGATTCCATCCTTCAGTGTAGCATATAAAAGCAGAATGATCCAATACAGTATTAGAGCTCTGAGAAGCGGTCTGGTCGATTAAATTGGGGAAACCGCTGGGAGGGTTCACCACTGATGAGCCAAGCCCTCTCAATATATTTTTTCATCGCAGTAAGGACAGTAGAGGTTCGTTTTATGTATAAAAGAAACATTCGCGCTTTTAAATCCTTTTATTTTATACAAGTGTATATATTTCAATCAAAGATTCAGCAATTTGACAAACTATAGAATTTGTACAAGAAATATCTCGCCAGCTCCCCCCAATATCATGTGCTCTCTATAAAGGCTGGTGACAAAAATAATTAGAGCTCCCGGCAAATAACTACACAAGGAAACACACATATCATGACGCGAGGGAAAGAAACCACATTTTAATACAATAGATATTAACCACACAGTGTTGTATTAACCACACCGGCTCAATGAAAGGTACGGACGCTAATTACACTATCATTTGCTATGTAAATATGAGCGGAAATATGCACTATGCAAATCACGGTGTTAACACAATGCGCGCGATATCTTGCTAATTATTATAACTATCAACAAGATACGGCCATTTTTTTGACGGAGTATATATTATATAGAATAAATACTATTTTTTAAAAATATAAATCGAATTATAAATAGGGTGATTGAATTTGAGTTATAAATACAATTAGATTTTTGAAATTTGATTTTTTTTAAGATGAAAAAAAGTAACTCTTCATTCTATTTACTCTTGGACAAAAATTAAGGAAGTTGTACCTTTAACATGTATATCGGAAAATTCAGAAAATAATTCTTAAAGATATTACAGTGACCTTCATTGAAGACACACGAGATAACCATGTGTGAACAAAATTGTCCCTGTCTACTTCAATAATTAAAAAAAAAAGACCTACGGTGACATGAGTGTATATTGGGAAGACTTGGTGGCTATATCCGTGGTAAACTCTTCCGGAGGTTTCGTTAATTTAATTCACCAGATTGCTGTGATATTAATTGCATGCACACTTGATTATCTCGTGTGTCTTCAATAAAGATCACTGTAATAACTTTCAGAGTTATTCTCCCGATATACATGCTAAAAGGTATAACTTCTTCAAGTTTTATCTATGAGTGTCAATAAATAAAACCGAGCTCCACATATGAGTTGTATGTACATATCTTATTTCTCCTCTCGCCGTTAAGCGACCAATTAACACAAACCAATTATAAACGGGCTGTGGGCATCAATCAGCTCTGAAGGCCGAACGACTTGTTGAAAGGAAGGAAGGGGAGTCCAAGGATGCGTGGGAATAAATGAGGTGAAAACCTGAGCTAGGTGGCGTCCAGTATGTTGGGAGTCTCACATGGGATTTTTATTGGTAGCTTACGTTATGCTGTAAGTATGTCTATAAAGATAAAAGTCGCCTCTCTTGTCAAAATAGACGCTAAAACTAAGCACCACCAATTTTGATAAGAGAGGGTGATATTTATTTATTTTTTTGCTTATCCCTAGTACACGTGGTACAGGCCATGATAATCATGGTGGGTAGAAGTAGGCGACTGCTTTTACCGTAAATGCACCACATGTCTACATATGTGAAAAGCAGTTCGACTTCGCACTTACAAATGTGCCAGAGCCCCGTTTAATACTTTCACACGCTGGTGGGGTTGAACTTTTGCAAGAATTGGGGGCCATTGGAGCTTTTTTTTTTATTAGAAAAAAGTGCCCAATGCGGGAATCGAACCCGGGTCGTAGCGGTCGAAAACCAATGGTTTAGACCATCCTTCCACCGACTCCCGGTGATATTTATGATTTTTATGAATGTTCTTACGTCAAAATCTTCATCTATTATATATATATGCATGTACCAGAAGAGGCACACCTATCCTTTTAAAACAATGAATTTTGTTTATGACTCCGATATCGAACGTAATGGTGGGGTGATAAAGCCACAACATCACTTACGGCAAATTGATACAAAAACCAAAATGCCGTCGGGCTATGACACTCATTACAGTACTAGCAGGAGTGGCTTACCAAAACTGGCGTTGCAGTACATCCTTAATCACTACTATTACGTTTTTTTACTGTGATGATAAACATAATACATTGTTTTAATGCATTTTTAAAGGGAGAGGTGTCGCTTTTGGTACATGAATATCATCCTCCCACAACAATGATATATGTTATATTAAAATATTATTTAGTTTAGAAATATATTTCATAGATAAAAATACTGTTAAATCAACCGCAGGAGGTCACGCTTCCCCTATAAAAACTCATTGTTGTTGTATCCCGCTGGCCGGCTCAAATCTTTGTACATTATGTAAATAATCTTTTGTTTTCGTTGTTCTACTCGTCTTAAGCCAGGCAGCACTTTTACCAAATTATGTCTTTTATACATTCCTTAGCTCAATTAAAGCAACCTCTGATCAAAACTACTATTATTTTTATTTCAAGATTTTTAACCACGACTGCATTACCATAGCATAATCTCTACAATTCTGAAATACAACAGAAATCTTTTTTATTTATTTATATCATATATATAATGCTAGTTTTATACATTGATTGTTTTGCATAAGTGTTCATCTTAAATTGGACCCAGAGCTAGAGTTAGTTAGATCCAGTCGTGTAGAAGCCTTGTACTGTAGCCGACATGTTTTTAGCCTGAGCTAAGTGTTTGATGAATCTTGATTCCTTCCTTGTTGCATCCTAGAGTATAACTTGGTATATAAATAAGTAAAATGTTAAAAAGCGTATTCACCTATAATGGATTAAACTGACTTGTCCTACACTAACCCTCCAACGGCGTAAAGAAAAGAGGAAGAACTGTAGTCTAATACACACAATACATCAACAACCACCACATTTATCTACAGGAATGTACAGGTGACAGTTGGAGGAACATCATTTACGTCAACATGGGGTCTTCATAGATTTGTATAATTGCATATAGTACCCTAGCTCACACATAATTATAAAATAAATGCCGATAAGAGATGGAAAAAAATTGATAATTATATATAAAAATAGTATATAATATAAAAAGTCTCTCATGCTATTTTAATCATTGTAATAAAAGATGTAGGGAAATATTTATTTTCAAGAAATAAACACACACCGAGAAAGACGTGTACATGGTTTATAATTCTCTAATACTTGATTATATATATATATCAGAGACCGATATCCAGAAAACCAATCTCCCATCAAACCATAGCGGGCAGGACTTACAAAATACCACAAATACACACACATCATATTTACCGGATTTCTATCATCACTTGATGTCCTACGGTTTGGGGGAATTGTTAGTTATTGTGTAAATATATGCGAATATAAAACATTCTATGGTGGATGAGAGGGTAACACGCTCGATTCCCGACAGTCATGAATCGGGATTGAATCCCGCGTTAAAAATTGTTTAATATGTGTGAATAACCTTCACATATTATTCACTGTTTCAATTATCATGAACTAGGTTGTTCTTGTTGAGCGGTACCTATTAATGTGATGTGATTTGAACCAGATAAAACATTCTCTAAAAGACGACAAAATTATAAACTTTCCCAGATTTCTATTGTTACACAAAGTCGTACATTTGATTGAAAGTAAACTGCTACAGTTCTATATAAAGATATAATTGAGAGTTAAATAAATTTAAAATATTTGCAGACTTTCTTTATCAAGGTATCGGGAGGCAAGCTTTCGCGCGGTTCTCTCATCGGGCCACTGGCTCCGCAAAGGCGTGCAACAGATACAATAGAGATTCAACCAAATTATAACATTTACCCGATTTCGATCATTCCACGGTGTCGTAGTACGGTATAGGAAAAGGGGGAACTGTTATATAATGATATATACAAACAGAAACATGTTTAAAAAATACAATTATTATATTTTCACCAGGGAACCTGTTGCACGTCTTTGCGGAGCCAGTGGCCTGATGAAGTGTGAAAGCTTGCCTCCCGATACCTTAATAAAGAAACTCTACAAATATTTTACATTTATTTAACTCGATTATAATATTATTTGCATCAATATTTCAAATATATAAATATATGTTAATATAGAAACCATGTCTAAAAGACCACAACAAAATTATAACATTTACCCGATTTCAATCATTCCACCGTGTCGTAGTACGGTTTAGGAAAAGGGGGAACTGTTATATAATGATATATACAAACATCTTTAAAAAATACAATTATTATATTTTCACCAGATTCCGGTTACTATCCAAAGTTATATGGTTTAAGTAAAAATAAACCTGTTATAGTTATATTCTTCTTTCTTATCTCCACTTAATCATATTAGAGTATCAAGTTTGTAGAGCTTGTTGATGGTGTCTGGTAGTTATCCAATGATATGTAAATAGAAAACATCAGGCGGCATTTTATTCATTATATATGTTCTCCTGTAAAAGAGATGCCTGAAAACTTGAAACGGTTTTAAAATAAAAAGAAACTCATTTCCGGAAACCTTTTACAATTGCTTAATATAGAAAACACGTCTAACAAACCCTACAGAATCGATCACGGCGTTCAGGTATCCGAGAGCTAAGAGGGAGGATACAAACACAAGCAGCTTACCTTTACCAACTTGTTGAGGACACTTATCGCCGTACGGGGGACATCATTGATGGTCCTGTCAGGTGATGTTACTCCACCCCCCACCTTGCCCAACTCCCCCTCCCCCCGTGTTGAAAGTTTCAGCGACAAGGTCATACAATGGACCAGAGAGGGTTGCGAAGAACATTCCAATAGAAAGAAGAAATTGGATTCTTTACAAATCACACAATACTGAGGGAAGTGACATAATTGTTTCTCGAATCTTCTTGACAATTATATTAGACATTGCTTGTGAATTGGAGGATTTCATCTATCTTGGAGACGGGCTCTTTCCAAATAACGAGAGGGATACATTGGACGTTTCGAGTGCTTTTTTTTCCTTCAAAGTTATAAGATGTATTAAAAATAAAGAAAGCATATCCTGATCAGGAGCACATGTGCTTTACAGAAGTCAGAGCGCCATCTGGTGGAACAGAAATCAACTAAACATTGATTTAGCCTGTTCCCTGATATTTGGCCAACCCAATTTCTTGATAAATCAAGAAAAGCCATCCACGAAATTATTTAATTTAATTATTAAATTCATTTATAAAATGTATGCAAATAGGTGTAATGAGAGTGAAAGCTATTTCAATAATAAGGAAATTAATTAGAAGGTATCTTATATATCATCTATATTTAAAAATAGAAAATATTCAAAAGATTTATTTATTTTTATTTTTAATAAATAAAACAAATTTTATAACTGCCCTCACTGCAATAAGAAAAAAATATTTGGGAAGGCATGACTCATCAGTAGTGAATCCTCCTAATGAGTTTTCAGGAATTTTCAAGAATTATCGGTAAAGTTTAGTAGACTCTATGGATATGAAGTTTGAGGACAAGAAAAAAAATCAATGCTAAATATTTTTTATGAAATACCATCTATAAACTTCTGTAATTTTATGGAGACGATCTAAATACAGAGGTTCATGTATTATGTATTTGCACAGAGAGGATATGAAAATCAATGAGAGAATTAACCATATATATTAATAGGTCAATTTGTCCTAAAGCTGGTGTGTTTACTCAATCCGGCTCCTCCAAAATGGTCAATCCATAGTTGCCAAATGGAGGTAAGACTTGGTTGTCTTGGTTTCTCTCCGGTCCACAAATATAGTACCAAGGTTTCCTCTTTCATTTGATGTCTTCAATGCGTTCTTTAATCATTGTTTTAGTTATCTATGTTAGCACATGTCCTATACATTTCAGTTTTCGTAGGAATTACGTGAATATTCTCTCTTCCCTTGTGTTAAAGTCAGTTGAACCACGGAAGCAGATTGGTGGAAGATAGAAATCTTGATTTCTCCACTGTCTACAGAACTTCATCATCGAGCATGCTGGGGTCACGGATTCCATAACTCGCAAGGGCCTGTCTGAACTCAAGACGATTCTAAGCTCCTGATAGGATCCAGATGTCTCTTCGGAGAAGGCCTCATCTGGTGTATATATTTTCTATACTATTTTTAACTCTGTAAACTCTCTCTTGACCGTTGACTAGATTTCAATAAACTATTTTTAATTGTCAATTGTCACTCTCTACAGAACTTATTTTCGAGCAGAACACTAAGAAAGGAAGATAAGAAATTGTTTTTACGTCTCTTCCGACTGAATCAGTAAGTCTGAGTGAAGCTAAAAGTGGGAAATGTCAAAGAGGACATTCAAAGGAACTCCTTGGGTACATCAGCTAGCAGATGCCCGCCCGCCCCTAAACCAACAACCGTTACGGCTGAACTGCACCCAGATAAAGTTATAATTTACTGTCCTATAAACACGTCTGGCATCGAGGCTAGAACAGATGAACTTTGATAAATACTCTGCGTGTAAACCTGGGTTCGAGATTAGGACTTTATGGCGCTGGGTGACGAGACTAATCTGTATACAAACATTTGTGTGGTAAAAACTGGAGTGCGCTAACAAAATTGACGTTTTCTTCTTGTTTTGTTAAATGTCGCTCGGTGTTATTATGGTAAAAAATCCTCTATAATTATTTTCTTTACTTTTCGTTTTTTAATGGAATCTAGACGATAAAAATAAATAAATTATTCATAGACAAGCTTGCAATCATTGAATTAACATCTTTTTTTTTTTCAATGTACCTGGCAACATTTTAGATTTTTTTTTGCCAGAATGTAACGCCATGTTTTCGTTTAAATCCTCACGGTCAACTGGTCAAAATAGGATAATTAATATGGAAATCTGTGAAAATGGTTTCCTCACAACATAATTGTGCCTTTATAATTTAAATAAACAATATAATGACTATTGTGTGGCATTATAAAAAGCAAAGTACACTCGAGGACCACGCCATCACCATCTCCTCAGCGGCGAAGTACGCGATCTACGTATTCTTCGTAGCTCACGAAATATGCGGTGTCGCTGGAGACCCACTGTCGATTCTCCACCAAACTCTGCAGCGCTGGCAGAGGCGCCATATACATTGTACATAGTATATATAATCCATATTATATTTTTAAATAGTGCAGACTGTGTACTTTGAATGTATGGACAAGATGTCAATAAAATTATTTTAATTGTCAATTGTCTAAAGAGGCAACTATACCACAAATTTATCTCTAGTGTTAGGGCACCTTTATATCCAAGTGTCAATTCATGAGGAAGTGTCTTGCTTCATGGTGAAATGGTAGTTCATGATGGGTGATTCCTGTAAAAGAGATGGCACTATATGCTGCCTATCTGCTAATGAAATAAAATGAATAATCTAAAAATGTTGCAGAGGAAATGTTGAAAAATTTCCTTCTTCCATAGATCCATTACTATACTTTTTATATGCGGATACAAATAGGTTTTCTTATGTTGATATAATTAGGCAAATCTTCACTCCCCAATTCTCACAGAACTGGAAGAATTTTTCCCCATCATTTTTAAAAAAGTATCCCAAGTACACGTGGTACAGACCATAATAATTATCATGGGTTAAAGCTGGCGACTGCTTTTGTTATCTACACATGTGAAAAGCTGTTAGACATTTGTTCTTATGAATGTGAAAGAGCACCGTTTGGTTACTTTCATTCGCTTATGGGGTTGGACTTTTTCAAGAATCGGGGCCATTAGAGAATTTTTTAATTAGAAAATAAAGTACCCAATGCGGGATTCGATCCCGAGTCATAGTGGTCTAAAACAAACGGTTTGGTGATGAAAACTGTCCTTTGTAGAGAGGTGTTCTCTAGCACGAGTGACTCTCATGGATGTTCTACTGTATATGCTTTTTTTCAGTGTTCATCAAGTCGTGTTCAACTCTTGGTAACACTATGGACAAATATTTTCCAATTTGATCTGTTAGTTACCTTAATTCACGGCTCATCTAGTGACCTTCCTGTAGTTTTCTTGACCTCTTCTAGCCAGGTCATTGATGTTCTTTCTCTTTTCATTCTTCTCAGCAGTGATTAATACAGAGAAGTGTGGTTACAGTATAATTTATATAATTTCATACAGTGTTGTGGCACATAAGGGCTAACACATCAGGTTAGGAATCAGATGATCACAGAGATGACATTTAAAAAATAATATTAAAACACATTTTGCTGATTCATATTCGCTGCGTCGCGTTTTTGAGAGTTAGTCATGGCAGGTACGGGCTGAAAACACAGCGCAAGCAAGTAAAAAAAGATCCGTGCTACACAGATGGATTCTTCAAGTGAAGGTTTCGCCACAAACGGTCGTTAGCAGCGCCAGGATTTCACGGCAGGAGCAATAAATAAACCTTCTGATCGATGTCGGCCTAAATGAGCGGAAGTTGATCCAATTTGCATATAGCAGTCACGGCCCACACGCGGATAACGGTAATTTATAATTGGTTATCTGACGGAGGTATCATTTCTTTTCATATAATACGTGGGTCCAACTTGTTTGTGTCTACACCACCTTGATTGAAAGGTATGTTATACTTGAGGTTTGAATATCTGTTCATTTCTTAGCTTTTTAAAATAGGTCTGCTATATGTAAGAATAGTTGGAGCTGAATGACGATCTCTTTCATTCCAGTCTAGAAAGTTAAAAAAAAAAATACATGTAAGAAATTTAGAGAAAATAAATAAATACACTCATAGACAAAACTTAATTAAGTCTTTGATGTCGCTGGTTATCTATTATTTTTAAGGATACAGAGGCAATTTTGTTCAAACTTGGTTATCACGTGTATCTTCAATAAAGATCACTGTAATATCTTTCAGAGTTATTGTCTCAATCCCAATATATATGCTGAAAGGTATAACTTGCTCCAGTTTTGTCCATGAGTGTAATACATGTATGGAGATAGGGTAGCTACCTAAGCCAATATCAAAGGGTTGTACGTCTGTAGCTATGGAACCACGAGGTTTCATCTCTACATCTACCCCATTGTAGACAAGGTTCTCAGGTCCGTTGAAGGATAACGGTTGTTCATCTACAAAGATAGCGGGTGTCCTGACGTCAGATACCCGGGGGCAAGGTCAGGCAGATGGTTCCAGCGACTTCCTGTCAGAACTTAGTGAAACCTTCACCCCCGTGGATTTTATGTTAGCTTTGATGTCATATGTTGCTTACTTATCCCGTGTGGTAACCGGAGCTTACGTTCTGTGTATGCCTTCTTTCTTATCCCACGTATATAAGTACAATGTCTGTTTTATCGAGGTATCGAGATAAATGTTAGACCCTCCTTTATAAAGAAAGGTTTTACTTTTAAATAACGGAAATATTTACAAATGAAAAAAGAGAAAGTTACATTAATACAAAAACGGAGATATCTTGGGATCTGATAGGACAACTGAGATATCACAATGACAGTAAGATTTTTTTTTTTTTTTGAGAGGAGAAAAAATCATCCAGGAAAAGGTTTTTTTTAAATAAAATTTTTAATTAACTCAAGCTTACCCCTCCAAACACCTCTCTACTGAGGTAATATATAACTATAACGCCAATACTCCTGTAGAGGGGGGGGGGGGGGGGGGTGGCGAAAGCTTGAGTCAATTAAATAATTTTATTAGAAACTTCCCCTAGGTGATTTTCCCTCTCAAATGACAAGATTCAAGGGAATATAATCGCTCTCAATAGTTTCCACATGTATATTTATAGAACCTATACATATATACATATAGGTCGCCTCTCCCGTCAAAATGGACGTTAAAACTAAGCGCCATCTATTGACCGTCTCCTCAAACTAGCGGACTCAGATCGATGACGAAGCCAGACAGCAGCGTAAATATCTTTATTTACGGGGCTTCTAACCAAAATGGATGATTTTTGAGCCCCAGAACACGACAGTAGCTTTGGAAAACTGAGAAGTGTCCACCTAAAGACCATGGTTTCGGGATAATGGCCTTTGTCAGTTTAGGGCGGACTATATTTCCACATATATATTTCGAAACTATTATAGACGCGTATGATTCTTGTGAAAATTAAACAATTTCTACTGTCCTTACTGCAATATAAAAATTAATGGGAGGGCCTGGCTCATCAGTGGCGAACCCTCTCACCGGTTTCGCCAGTTTAATCTACCATACCGCTGTTATATTGCATTTTTCGATCTTCCTTTTATAGTGATACTGTATCGAAAAATGCAATATAACAGCGGTATGGTAGATTAAACTGGCGAAACCGCTGGGAGGGTTCACCACTGATGAGCCAGGCCCTCCCATTAATTTTTCCATTGTAGTAAGGGCAGTAGAAATTGTTTAATTTCAAAAGAATCATACGCGTCTATAATAGTTTCGAATTTTGATAACAGATGGCGCGCTAATGCATCATAACATATATTTATACTCGTATACCAAATAAACGATTGCAGCAGGAGAAAAGGTAAATGATGCACAGTACCTTATAGCAATAGGGATAACATCCTGAAGAAGTAATTAGATCGATAGTAGAATCTCTAAAAATAACTTTGAAGGCTTTTGAAAACTTCCACAGAAAGGACAACAAGAGTGTCATTACTGGTGACAAACTTCGAGTGTTGATAATAGTTCCAACATTCTTCAATGTCACCCCACTATGACACACCAATAGAGAGCAGCCAAGTCAACTGACTGTCCTGGCAGGTCCCACCGGTGACAACTGCGAGGTTGTGATTCACTTTGCACAATTCAATTCTTAAACTCTGTGTGAAAAGGTCAATTCCATAAAGAGTTATTGTGTGGATTTATCGGTCCGAATCACTTTATTAGGTACCGCTCAACAAGAGCAACCTAGTTTATGATAAGTGAAACAGTGAATAATATATGAAGGTTATTCACATATTAAACAAAATGTTAACGCGGGATTCAATCCCGGTTCATGACTGTCGGGAATCGAGGGTGTTACCTTCTCATCCACCGACCAATTTGTTTGTGTGGATTTATAATGTCAAGCTCTATGTTAACGCAATTATAATTTTCTGTCTTTTATATTTAAGTTAGAAAAGTATTGACACACTTTAAGAATTCTTTATAATCCTATATAAAATTGTTATTCCTTATATCTGTTATATACACTCATGGACAAAACTTAAGGAAAGTGGAAAGTCATTGATGTCACCGGTTATACACTGCGTGACATTGAAAATGGAACACCAAGAAATAGTGGCCAGAATATTATGCAAATTTCAGGGTAGACGCGCCTAACCGAGTTATGCAAATGATGTAAAATGCGCAGCTCTCGTGCGCACATGGAGTAAGATATAAGGGAAGGAACTTGCAGAAAGGACAGTATTCGTGTCGTTATTTCTTCAAGGAAAATTATTGTAGAAAATTTTTTCTTGTGTCAAAAGACACGTGTAATAACAGAGAATGCCAGGTCATCGTAAACGGAGGCAGTTCAAGCAGACAGACGCTTTTACGAGGGGCATGGTGATCGGACTGAAAAGGGCAGGTTGGTCCATACGTCAAATCGCAGCTGATACACACCTTGGTGCGTCCACGGTGCACCGACTGTGGAGAAGATGGTTGGAACAAGGTAATGTGGCAATTTATAGGAATGCCGGTGCAACCAGAGTGACGTCAGCACGTGTGGATCGGCGTATCCTTCGACAAGCAGTGGCGGCCCCACAAGCCACTTGTACCGCCATCCTGCAACATGTGCAAGACACCCTAGATGATTCCATCTCGACCAGAACCATTTCCCGTCGATTGGTTGCTAATGGCTTGCACTCATGCCGTCCGCTAAGAAGGCTGCCATTGACCCCACCGAATAGGCGCCAACGTTTGGAATGGTGCCGGGCTAGATCGACGTGGATGGCGGAATGGCACAGGGTCGTGTTCTCAGATGAGTCGCGTTTCTGCTTGTCCAGTGATAGTCGCCGTGTACGCGTGTGGCGTCGACGGGGAGAAAGGTCCAATCCGGCAGCAATTGTGGAACGCCCCACCGTGCGACAACGTGGAATCATGGTTTGGGGCGCAATCGCGTATGATTCCAGGTCACCTTTACTTCGTATTCAGGGCACTATGACGGCCCAACGATACGTTGATGATGTGCTGCGACCGGTGACACTCCCCTACCTTCAGGGGGTACCCAATGCCCTTTATCAGCAGGATAACGCCCGACCGCACACTGCTCGCATTAGCCAACAAGCTCTGCAAGATGTACAGATGCTTCCCTGGCCACCGTACTCTCCTGATCTCTCACCAATCGAGCACGTCTGGGACATCATTGGACGCCGTTTGCATGCCTTGCCACAGCCGCGTTCAGAAGACGAACTGTGGCAAATGGTTGAGAGGGAATGAAGAGCCATCCCTCAGGACGCCATCTGTACTCTGATTGACTCTCTACCTAGACGTGTTGCTGCGTGCATTGCCGTCCGCGGTGGTCCTACTTGCTACTAAGCCGACGCCGTTCTCGCTCTGTATTATGACTATCATTTTGAAATAAAGATCACTTATTGTTCGTCCCTGTCTCTCTCTGTCTGCCGAGTTTCATCACTTTCTGGCCACTATTTCTTGGTGTTCCATTTTCAATGTCACGCAGTGTATATTGTGGCGAAAAAATAATTAATTATTTAATTTAATTATTCAATGAAAATATTTGGAAACAGATTTATTATTTTATATTTTTATAATCATCATTAGTTACCTAGCTTGCTTGCTCGATATTCTCTAGCTGTAGATAGTTTGGTTAATTTGTTAATAATTGTCAACTAATCGCCGTGACGTAATCAATAAATACTTTCACACCTTCAGATATACAAAGTCTTAATTTTCTACGCTAAAATATATATATATATATATTTAAGAGGACAGAAACAATTTTGTTCACACTTGGTTATCTTGTATGTCTTCAATAAAAATCACTGTAATATCTTTCCGAGTTATTGTCTGAATTCCGATAAAAGGCACAACTTCCTTAATTTACAAAATGCAAAATATCAATTTCAAAATTCTACATTTAAAAATTGGATCGATCATTTAAAAAAATATATATTTATTTATTATAATGTGGTAAGGGTAATGGAATAGGTTTGATAAATCAATAATTGTATATTTTCAATGGAATTATCCATTGAGGGGATAAGGTAGAGTATTAAGGAAAAATGACTTATACGACCGCCCCCATTGGAAAATAAGATGATGATAAGATGGTAATTTGCTAAACTGGCGAAACCGCTAGGAGGGTTCATCACTGATGAGCCACGGCCCTTCCATTATTTTATCATTGCCGTTGTTTTATATGGAAAAAAAAGAACACATACATGCTATATAAATAGTTTAAAATACAATCATTTTATAAAGCGGGTTACAAATTCTCTGGCTCAAATCACATTAATAGGTACCGCTCAGCAAGAGCAACCTAGTTCATGATAATTGAAACAGTGAATAATATATGTGAAGGACATATTAAACAAATTTTAACGCGGGATTCAATCCCGGTTCATGACTGTCGGGAATCGAGCGTGTTACCCTCTCATCCACCGACTATTACAAATTATATTTTTAAATAAATATTATTAAGTATTTTTAATAGTAGACAAATTAATATTATTTCGGTTATACGAAAAGTCAACAAAAATTTCAATTACAAGTTATAACACAATTCATCAAGTGTATTAATTTAAGAAGTAAAAAATACGTCTTTTATATATATTCTGGAAAACTTTTAGTTTTTTTTTTTATCATGTGATTAATAATACCCATTAATACATTACAGAATGAATTCGTTTCTGTCCAATTTCTCAAACCTCATACGAGATCCATTCAAAATCAACTTTTCATCGAGAAAAGTCTATCCATCTTCAGTGGAAGGTTACATCTCCACTAATTGGGGCTACAACTTCGGGGGTAAACACATCAAGATAGTTTACACTGGAATCTTATCTGAACGGACATTTTGAGAAATCTCTTTTAGGGTCTCATTTCTTATCATCATCTTTTTTTTTTTCTCTCATCATCTCTTCGTGAAATTAGGTCATAAGTCACGTGACCCTCTCTTATCTCCGGTTGTTGTGGTGATACCTTCCCTTCTAACTTAGGATTATCATTGAGTGGTACTGAAGTCACAGGGGAATACTTGTTACTCCATGTTTTCTATATTTCTGATCAATAGCGTAGTTTGATATAACACCAATATCACGTTATTTCTGTGAGCTATGAGATGAAGATCGGAGCTCGACGTTATCTGTTTGTTACATTCTTAACAATAACATAAACCTACATAAATAGTTTCAAAGCACATACATCTATAGCACACAGCGCTAAATCATACACATCTATAACATTCAAACCTATAGCCTACACATTTATAGCATAAACACTCATGGACAAAACTTAAAGAAGTGAAAAGTCTTTGATGTCGTCGGTTTTTATTTATTTATTATTATTTTTAAGGAGACAGGTGCAAATTTTTGTTCACATTTGGTTATCTCGTGTGTCTTCTCTATAAAGGTTACTGTGTATTAGAGTTATTGTCTGAATCCCTATATACATGCTATAAGGTACAATTCCCTTAAGTTTTGTCCATGAGTGTATGTTTATGAACCTATGACACAGTAGATATTCTGTAATGGTAAATTTTACCTGGGTAAGAATGGATACATTTTATTCGACTGAAACCTGGGCTACGTTCAGTTGAGTAAAACACCAGCAAAGAGCGGTCATAGAATCGGCCTAGCCGCATTGACAGCTGAACATATTTTTGAAAAATTCTTAGGATTTCATGAATCCTTCGCGAAACTCGTGAAAAATCAAAATCTACCCTGGACTGACAAGGGCTCATTATCCCGAAACCATGGTCTCCAAGTAGACGTTTTCAATTTTCCAAAGCTCTTGTTGTTTTGTCACCGACCCGATTCTACTCATTTTCGAGAGACGGTCTGTAGATAGCGCTTTGTTTTTGGATCTATTACGACTGGAGAAGTAGCCTTTCTGTTAATAGATCGCCATCCTCCCGGCAAAATATCCATTAACACCAGCCAATCGTTTCATCAAATCCCCGACACAGTTTCGACCATTAGCAGACTTCCTCCCTGGCACCCATTCAAGTTCCACAAACATCATGGCCATCAAAAAACCTGACGTAAACACCAACAATGCTGCCACCTCACGTATAAAACACTAATGGCGGCGCACCTATAATTTCCCACAGGGTAATCACTTAATTGTCTCTACAGACGGTATTCCCGGCCTACATTGTAGTTAGTGAACGTGAGGAGATAGGGAGGACGTGCACCCATCGATCCACTCAGTTAGCCCTGTAGACAATAGTTAGCATTCTATCCCTTTTTATAGGAGATGTGTTCTACATTTCTATCATCACTATCTCGGCTGATAGGTCGTGGGAGTCCTCCTCAGTGGTTACAGCTAGCTGGTCAAGTCGAGACGAAGGTTTTCAAAGTTCTTACTACAGAAAAATAGGTCTGTTGAAGGGCATTCAGCTCAAATCTATCCTTTTAAATGTACAAAAAGCTACACTTCACAAGTTAATCTATCGTAATCATCTCTTCCCACAACCAACTGCCATACCCTACCTACCCATGTGAAGATTCTCCTTTCTAATTGGCTCACACCAGCAGTAAAACAATGAGATAAATACTATAGGTTGTTATAAGAAATTCAAATTAATTTTTTGGACACGGTTTTTTGAATCAAACAATTTCTCTACTTCCCTTACTCCAATGGTAAATTAATAGGTATCATATTTATTATTGCAGTAAGGGCAGTAGAAAAATGTAAGAAACATACGGGTCAAAAATATTTAAAATTTCTTATAACAGATGGGGCTCTAATGCATCATATTACTAGAGGTATTATCAACATGTGTGATTTAAGGTATAATTATAGTAAAGGTATTTAAAATTATAAAGAGTTTCACTGTGTGTTTCCTTTTTAAAAAATTAGAAATAATAGCTTTAAAATGAAAATTTGTTCAAGCCTGCGAAAAGCGATTTTGGCTTTAACCTAGCAAAGAAAATCTATTTGGAAAAAAACTCTTTATTTTTAAAAGATCATCAACCCATGGTCCAGCCATGTCTCCACACAGAGGGACCTTCATTAACTGGAAGATATATAAAGTACACTTACCTCCAGATACCATACTTCATTCATACAATCCACTTCGGACAATTTTGGGGAAATCGGGAGAAGGGCGGGAAGTGTGGGCAAGCAATTTGAAAGCTGCTGGAGAAACGTGCTTCCACGTTGGGGGAGTGGGAGACCATCGCTTAGCTTGTAAAATACTATGTGGTGTTTACAATATATTACCTAAAAATCGATGTAAAAATTCTTTATAATTTAAATGATCATCAACACATGATCCAGCTATGTTGGCAATTGATAGAGCACAATAACGATGACAGGATACCTCTCGATACTCTATTACGATAGAAACAGTCCTGGCAGCTGTTGACAAGATATAGCGCCGTTATCAAATGCTTCTCTTTCTTAAAACCCAGTTATCTCATTAATCAACATCTTCAATCATTGATTTCCTCGGGAGAAAAACCAATCTAGGGCAAATATAGTTTAAGGAATAAATTAAACAAGCAACCTTACAACAATGGAGCCAACACTTTTAAGTCAAAATAAACAATCGGAAAAACAAAATTACCGATTAAATGTAGAAACCACGCCATGGCTCAGAGAATCAATACATAGAATGATGACTACTTGTACATAATACTTTCTGTAAACTGGCAGAGTTCCTGAGACTGAATACTGTGCTGGAATTCTATAGAGAGATATAATACTTTGCACATTTATTTTTCAGAATTATTTACATTTTTAAGTGGTCTTTTTACACGATAATGTGCAAAAATAAAGATTGGAAGAGGTCTCGGGACTAGTTCCCTGGATTATCAACCTATTACTAAACTAAGCTAACCTAAACTAACCTAACCTCTTCATGACATATAAACATTTGACGCTAGATTAGTAAACCAGGGAGCTAGTTCCGAGAGAGACCCCCCCCCCCCATAAAAATAATTAGCAATAACTCTTTATCTATATGTGTGTTTTTTAGAATGGAGGCTTATGTAACCGCTAAACAATCCTTCAAATATATCTCTACAAACACACAATCAAATTGATTTATCAAACCAAGCCAACGTAAGACATCTCAACTATGTTCCCATCAAACACACATGTAAGAAAAAAGAGCACATACCTTCCACAATAACACATGTGAGAGAGTTGTCCATAAATAAAGAGATTTGATTACGAGTGAGAGAAACGGGCGCAATTAATCAAAACCAGAATAACCCAGCCTTGCTCGCTATGTAATCACAAACAATGCGGTGGCGGGAGGTGGAAAAAACGAGGAGATGAAGGAACGTTCAGAAGTTTCAATCCATCAATAGGGCCGAAGGACACGGATGGAATACCAACCGAGGTACCATTCAAGGTTGCCTCCACTTGGGCTAATCGTTGGAATTTTATCTGGGATCACAGCTCGTCGTCAAATCCTCGACTCTAAGAATGAAAAAAAGAAGTACGCAGCTAATCCTCTTCTGTTTAAACATTATTTCCGTTTAATTCTAGGACAATTTAAAATATTGTTTGTGGAGGTGTTCATACGTTTCCACAATATTTGGCTTGGTGAAATTATATATGTTTTTTAAATAAATATACACATTGTTATTTTTTAGTGACAATTTTGTTCACACGTGGCTATCTCGCGTGTATACAATAAAGGTCACTGTTATATCTTTCAGAGTTATTGTCTGAATCTCGATATACATGATAAAAAGGTACAACTTCCTTAAGTTTTATTTATGAGTGTACATAGCGGGGATAGATAATTTATAGATATTAAAGTAGCTTTCAATTGAGTAAAAACATATAATAAATGCGAAGGTAATTCCACAGGGATTGATAGGACAATCTTTACGTAAGGGAGGCAAGCGACCTTGCCAGCCGGAGTGAGGCGTGAAATATTTCCTCCAGCAGTTAGATTAGCTGGGAGATGTAAATAGGGTCAACCGCCATCACACTAGTTCGACATTCTGCACACCTATCATTGTGGATAAATCAAGAGCATTTCCTAATCGTGAAACTAAAAGTTACTGATGGTTTGTGTCATCTATCGGAATAATTGACAATTGACGAAATGATAAACGATTAGTTGATATTTATTCCGATAAATGGCGCAAGTTATCAACAACTTTTATTTACACGATCAGATTTTTAAAATCTTGAATCAACTGTATATTATAAAACAACACTTGAAGTTTCATCGCATAAGTTTCTTTTCTGTGAAAAATCAATATTTATTTCAAAGAGAAATATTTACTATTTCTAACTTTTTTGGATGAAGTATGAAAGGGTGAAAATATGAAGAGTAATGGCGAACGGAAAAATAAAAGTGTCCAGGGATGGGAAACGAACCCACAACGTTCCGCTTACCGGGCAGATGCCATGTCCACTAAGCTACCCTGGACGTATTTTTCCGTTCGTAAATAATACTTAAAGTAACTTATAATACATTATAAAGGACTGCGGCGTATGATTATAAAACAACACTTGAAGTTTCACCGCATAAGTTTCTTTTCTGTGAAAAATCAATATTTATTTCAAAGTGCGGGAAGATTATATTCACGATCAAAATGCATTTAATTAATGCATATTTTTTAAAGGGAGAGGTGTCTTTTTTTTGCATATGATTATTATCCTTCCGTATTTTTTACCATATATTCTAGTCTAAGTCCTACTAATTTACCAGTTTAAACAACTTTTGAGCAAATTCGGCCGAACTTCTCTTGTAGGTCGGATGGTCGGTCCCCATTGAAGTCTCCACCCAACATTCTCCTTGTCAAGCTTTCTCCCTTTTCAAAGAATGCCAAAAATGTCGTCGAAATGTGATGATCAGCCTCTTTCTTCATAATATGCGAACCATCTTTCAAATTGCTGATTGTACCTTCTCCAAAAAGTTCGTTGAGATAGCAAAATATGATTATATATATCACATTCTAACTTTTTCTCGAAGTAATAGAGCATATTATATATATGTATTTTTGTTTTGAAAATAGACCAATCCATATTTAAATCATTAAATAATAAAAAGGCATATATTGGATTTAATAAAATAATACATTAATATTAATAATAATAATTTTTTTGCATGCACAATTTCTCCCACCCACTTTGTATTTTTAAAATTATTTCAACTGTGATATTATAACACTATGCGGCTCTGAGTTTTTTTTTTTGTACAAAAATGTAATGCTTTGATAAAGGTTGGCGTTCAGCCAACCAAAATATTGGAAAATAAATATTTTATTCAATCCAATATATGCCTTTTTTATTATCTAATATATGTGTTTTAGCATTAATTTTCATTATAAGAGGAAAGGTATTTGCCCTGTACAAGTTTAACAGGGCTGCGGAAGAGAAGAAACATCGAGAAAAGAGAGCCGTATGTAGATGGGTATGTAAATGAACGATGTATGTAAATAACTAATCTTTTCTGGGTGGTTATCCACATGGGTGAATCCTATGTAGGATATAGGTCCTCAATAAAAGGCTTGTTGTTGTGAATTATTTTTATTTTAAAAAATAAAACAAAAGCGCCGATTTTTAAATTAAAATTTGCAGAAAATGTCACAGTAATTATGTACCGACTTAAGCATCATTTCACAAGGTATACGATTCCGTCCTTGAGCAATGTTGTATTAACTTCGTTTTGCTACCAACTTCAGATATAGGACAGGCTTGTTCGGCGGTACATATACTAAAATTGGAACGATACAGAGAAGATTAGCATGGCCCCTGCGCAAGGATGACACGCAAAATCGTGAAGCGTTCCCGATATAGAGAGATCTCAGAAGTACAGAACACCTCACTACCACCGTCCCAGAGCTGAGGTTAGAGGGATAAAGGATAGGAAAAAGAAGGAAAATACCAATTTCTCAACTATAACATAAAGTTTTATAGTTAAAGACACTTCGGCCTAGTAAATATTTTTATTATCTCGGCGTTTCGACAAGAATCTTTTTGACTCGTCAGGAACAAATAAAAATCAGTAAAAATTAATCAAACAAATAAATATTTACTGGCCGAAGTGTATTGATAATACACATCAATAACGCATCATTTATATACAACAAATGAAAACATTAAGACACGAATATTTATTTTCCCATATAAATCAAACTTCGGCTGTTCTTACTGCGATGAAAAATGCCGGCAAAGCAACCTTTCATGGTTATACCACTAAGGAATTAAGAAACTGGTTAGACAATGTGGAAAACCTCAATTTCACAATTTGATTCAAGTAGGGGAGGAAAAACTGTTGACAGAGAGGTTGGTGGGTCAACTCAATTCTTACTTGTTTATTTGACAATTTGACAGCGATTCTGGTTTGTGCTGAAATTCCACTTTACTTTAAAGTAAACTTCGTTGTTTTATATAACTCGCTTTTATTTTTCTGCAGAATTCCAGCGAACGCTCTAACTATAAAACACTAGACTTTCGAACAAAAGGCTCTCCATCAAACATTTATCCCTCTATCTACAATGGCCATACACACTATATATATATCTATAGTAATTAGAGAAGAGTTAGAGAATAAATAAATATTTAGAATTGGTTCTGGATCAAAATATATATCAAAACTATTGGCGCTATGATTACTATTTTAAACACTTTTGAAAACTATTAGAAACGAAATTTGCCGAAATTATTGTTTAACATGTGGAAAAAATAGTAAAAATGTGATATTGTACTGGGATAAGGTTCATAAATTAAAAAAGAAAAAAGGGCATCTCCATATCGGGCAACTGAAAGTTGCTTATGGCTTGCACCATCTATCGGAATAAATATCAACTATTCTCGTTGATTTTTAATTATTCCAGAATTGTCCAAATACCCATTCTTGATTAATCAAGAAAAGCTAACCACGGACGCGTTTCGGGCTGTTGGCCCTCGTCAGCGTGGTGCAAGCTGTACCTCAAACGCCTAAAAAACTGGTCATTCAGGCATCCTGAAAAATAATTTATGAACCTTATACCAGTACAATATCACATTTGTACTATTTTTTTCACATTGATTCGCATTCTCACGCAATTCTGGCCTTAATTACCCGTTTCATGATTTTTCAGGATGTCTGAATGATCAGGTATTTGGCCAATTCTGGAATAATTAAAAATCAACGAGAATAGTTAATATTTATTCCAATAGATGGTGCAAGCCATCAGCAACTTTCAGTTGCACGATAAGGAGATGCCCTTTTTTATACTATTTTATATTATATATATATGTTATCTGATGTTTGATAGTGATATATAACGTAGATTTAGCTTTCGAATAGGTTTCATTGAAGGGATACACCGAATGACCGAATAGAGTCAGGTTGGGAATGGAATTCATGGACAATTTCGGAAGCTTATCCTACGATATAGGATCAAAATACTAAATTTAAGAAGTAAACTGTGAGAGAGAGGTTAAGAATACTGCCAGAAAATTTCTGGGTTAGAAGAAATATACACTTATAGATAAAATTTACAGAAGTGGAAGTCTTTGATGTCGACGGTCGTCTGTTTTTTTTTTTATTTTTATTTTTTTTAAGGAGACGGAGGCAATTTTATTCACACTTGGTTATCTCGTGTGTCTTCAATAAAGGTCACTGTAATATCTTTCAGAGTTATTGTCTGAATCCCGATATACATGGTAAAAGGTACAACTTCCTTAAGTTTTATCCATGAGTGTATTGTCTGAATCCCGATATACATGGTAAAAGGTACAACTTCCTTAAGTTTTGTCCATTAGTGTATTGTCTGAATCCCGATATACATGGTAAAAGGTACAACTTCCTTAAGTTTTGTCCATGAGTGTATTGTCTGAATCCCGATATACATGCTGAAATGTACAACTTCCTTAATTTTTGTCCATGAGTGTATTGTCTGAATCCCGATATACATGGTAAAAGGCACAACTTCCTTAAGTTTTGTCCATGAGTGTATTCATGCTAACATGTCTTGTATTCTGAGAGATATGTCTTTCTTCACTACTTTTTCTTTCAAAAGGTCCGTAGAAGAGTTCTCAATACACGAAAGCCTGCCATATCTTGGTAATTTATATAATGGAATGTGAAAAAAACAAAACAATATATAATAGGTCAGGTGTTGATATTAAAAACAAAAGAGGCATATTCTGAATGCTCACATGAACTTTTCTAGATGGCAGAGCGCCATCTAGTGGAGCAAAAATAAACTAAACGTTTATTTAACTTGCTCCGTGAAATTTGGCCAACCCAATTTCTTGATAAATCAAGAAAAGTCAACCACGAACGCGTTTCGGGCTGTTGGCCCTCGTCAGCGTGGTGCAGACTGTACCTCTACAACTAAATTTTTGTTCCAGAGGCCTCCTGAGAAATCAAGAAATGGGTATTTAAGGCCAAGTTTTGCCATCTAGAAAAGTTCATGCAAGCCTGGTCAAGATATGCCTCGTTTGTTTTTAATATAATGAAATATATAAAGAAACTTTGTTGCAGATTAATGAAAGAGTATTGACTATAGAATGTCTGGAATAAGTATTGTGCGTGTCTATGATCAGAGGTGTGGAAGACCTTGAAACTCCCAGCAGGCAGCACTTAGAGTCAGTCCCAATCAGGTAATTGGAGAGGTACCGTATTTCCGTTGACTCACCTGACCTCTGACCCTCCTGTCGCACGGATTTGTACTTCTGGTGCAACTTTGGTTACTCCCGAAACCACGGCGTGATGACTCCAGCTCCAAATAACTCTATTAGGTGCCGCTCAAAAAGAGCAACCTAGATCATCATATTTACAATATACTGAGGGGGATGTACAGGGTTTGTTCATTTACAATTATAATTTATATTGATGTCGTTGGGTCCTCAGGTCCTTGGGGATATTGTTCTTGAGAAGGTTTTTTCTGGCTTGTTTGATATTCAAGGTAAGTTTGTTTTTCCTTTTTTTCCGGCCTGATGACAACAAACAAGCCAGTCAACCCTAAATTTATCCGAGTTCGTTGATGATTACTACCATTTTTTAAAAATTATCCAGTGATTAAAGTTATAATGAGAACAAATGGAATAGAAAAGATGTTAATGATGAGGGGATAATTGGAGAAGAGAGGAAGACCTGCAATATGAACTGGATAGAAAGCTAGAAATGTATATCGGGATTCAGACAATAACTCTGAAAGATATTACAGTGACCTTTATTGAAGATACACGAGATAACCAAATGTGAACAACCTCTGTCTCCTTCAAGCAACATCAAAAACGTTCCACTTCCTTAAGTCTTGTCCATGAGTGTGAATATATTGATACACTGAATACACAACCTGCTTTAAACTTTGATGTGATAAATAAAGAGATATTCTAACTGTTACCTAGAAATATAGTTGTCCTATTATTGACTTTCAAAACTTGTAGAAAGGTCGAAACACACTCTGACATGTCTGAGTAGAAGATAAAGGTTGATGAACCTGCTAGACCACAACCCGGGGGGGGGGGGGGGGGGGGGGGGGCAACAATATTCAATATAAATATAATCGCCTATTGGCTCAAACTTTGAGAGTTCGTTGTGGTGGTTTGCTAGAGTTGCTATATCGCCTTGCTTCCTTGAATCCCTGTCGTTTCAGTGTTAATCCATCTTGTTTAGGTCATTTTTGTTATTTTATCTACAGTTTGAAGTAAAGCCTACATGTGTTTTACAATAGAGACATCTCAATTATTTAATATGTGAATGCACAAAAAGGCTAAGAATTAAAAAAAAAAAAAGAAGTTTAAATTGAGATTTCTCACAGGTTTAACCCATTTCGGTATAGATAACCTCGGATTTCTTTATCACATGTTTTAACGTTCTAGTTCAGCAGTGTATCGAGATACGAAACAAACGTCCAACGGACCAATCAGCGATCGAGAAAGGCCGTTAAGGACAAATAGATCCGCCAATGACACGGAATATTAATCCAGCGGTTTCCCCTACCATTAGTCGAGAACAAAACCCATAAAACTCTCACCCAATCACAAGTCTCCTCTAGATTTCATTAGCAACGTTATCAGATCATTAATCTTTCACCTGTTATCTTCTGATATGTTTTTTACTAAAAAAAGGAGATTGATCAAGTCCTAAATGGAAAATGGCGGCCGGACATGTTTCCCAAACGGGTTGTTTGTCAGGTTAATTGCATACTTACCGGACACAAATTCTGGAAACTTACCATCCCTGTTAGTTAATGTATAGTTAACCACTATAGTTAGGCGCTAAGTTTACGTTTACTTCCTTGGGATTTATTCTGGTTATTGCCTTCCATTTTTAACAAAACATTTCTTCTTTTATGGCTGCTATATCCGTGGTGCTTGGTGGAATTGTTCACCGTTTGAGATTTTAAAAGGGGTTTTGTGAAATTTTTTAATTGTATACTAATATTGGTAAAAATATTTGTTTATTTATTTATATATATGTGTGTGTGTGTGTGAAAAAATGATATAAAAAAAATAAGTGGGTCAGGTGTTGATATTAAAAATAAAGAAAGCATATCCTGACCAAGACCAGATGGCGCTCTGCCTTCTGTAAAGCACATGTGCTCCTGGTCAGGATATGATTTCTTTATTTTTAATATAAATGCATAACTCTTAATGAAATAAGCAAAGAAATTTCTCGAATAAGGCATGGCAAGGCGACTGGTTTTGATGACATAATGAATGAAGCAATAAAGGCCCTCCCAAAAGATTATCTAATTTCCTTAAAGGATATATTTAATAGAATTTTGAGAACGTCTGAATTTCCGACAACATGGTTGAAATCAGTTATTCAACCAATTTTTAAGAATGGTGATCCAGACGACCCCTCTAATTATCGAGGCATTGCGCTCTTAAGCAATATAGCAAAATTATTTACATCAATACTCAAATCTCGTCTAGGCAGTTGGATCGAAAGGAGTAATATAGTTCCTGAGAACCAGGCGGGATTCAGGGCTGCCCACTCTTGTCAAGACCATATATTCACTCTATTATCCCTGATTCAAATGACTCTAAGCCGAAAGAGAAGAAAATGCTACATGTTCTTCGTGGATTTAAAAAAAGCCTTCGACACAGTGCCCCACACATTATTATGGAGAAAACTGGTAGATGCAGGTCTCAACCACCGTTTTGTTAACTTAATTAAATATTATTACACAAATATGACAGCGGTAGTGCGATGGAATAATTCATTCACTGCGCCAATAAAGGTGCGTTCGGGAGTTTTACAAGGGGAGCCGATGTCACCTTATTTATTTATACTTTTTATAAATGATTTAATCGGTCTCTACAATAATTCAGATTTACCGGGAATATATCTCCCAAATTATGGATATGTTCATATTCTACTATACGCAGATGATATTGTCTTGATTGGAGAATCCAAAAATAACCTTCAAATAAAAATCAATATGCTAAGAAAATATTTTGAAACAAATTTATTAACCCTGAATGAAAATAAGTCAAAAATTGTAGTTTTCAGAAACGGCGGTCGATTAGCACAAAATGACAAATGGTTCTGGGGTGAGAGGCAACTGTCTGTTACTACGAAATATCTATACTTGGGATATCCGCTTACAAGTGCAAATTCACTAAACAAGGTAGCGTCACACTACAAGGGCAAAGCCCTGGCAGCAATTGGCGCTGTGTGGCAGGTTCTGACAAAATCCAAGATGAACTCTCTAAATGCGGCAATGAGATTACTTGATTCGACGGTCTTACCTCACATGCTATACGCCGCACCCTGCTGGGCACTCAACCAAGTAAAGGTAGTTGATCAGGTTCAGAATATTTTCTTAAGACGCTACCTAAATTTACCAAAGTATACTCCGGGCTTTATGCTAAGAATGGAGTGTGGACGAGTATCACAGGAAGTTATCATTATTAAACAGGTCCTGAGATTTTGGGTGAGAATTATGAAAATGGAAGAGAGTAGGTTGCCCCGGGCATGTTTGTCACACCTCTGGACATTACACAGCAATCAAAGGGCTGGTTTAACCTTTGTCGAAAACCTGTCAACCATTTTAGACTCAAACGGTTTTTCGTTCCTGAAGGGTTGTCCGGATTACGCTGCAATAATGACTGAAATCCCTGGTATTATTCGAATAGCAACCGAACAAAGCATCCAAAACGACATGGCGAAAATCCTAAATACTTCACATTACAGTCACTTCAAACACCTAAAAAATTCAATAACAGCAGAACGATATTTATTCACAACTATTCCTCTAGCAATTAAAAGATTTTTTGCACAACTGAGACTCCTTTGGACGATCTTCCCAGAAAATCGTTCAAATCGCTGGAAAATTGATTTGACTCTAACTTGCGATCTGTGTAAAAACAGAATCCAAGACGAAATTATGCATATAATATTTGGATGCTCTTGCTTAGAGAAACAGAGGAAAGAAATTTTGGGTGACTTACCCTGGTCTCAACCTGACTGCCAACAAATTTGCAGCTGGATGAACACACTGATGGTTGATCAGGGTCTCTCCCTCGGTTTATATAAATTCTACAAGGCCGCAGTCAATGTCCGTTGGAGAACAATGGAAACGCCGAATGTCGTGGTTTGCTTGGAGGAAGAAAGCGAAGATTCAATGCGGCTGATTCAACACTAGCCCTCTCAATGATATCCTAACCTTGACATATTTTAAACATTGGTACTTTAATTTAAATTTTTAATCATGTATGGTTCCTTTTGCTCTGTATGTTTATTTTTGTATATATTGTTATATTTATTTTTTTTTTACTTTCTTCTCGCTTTTCTTTTTCCTTATTACTTCCTGTATTCTAGTTTTTACTTTCGAAATATCTTCCTTTGCTAAATCCTGTAGAGGGGAATCATGTATAGGGCTGGATGCCCCAATAAAAAGGCTTGTGTGTGTGTGTGTGTATATATATATATTAATAAAAAGGCATCTACTTATCGTGCAACTGAGAGTTGCTGATGGCTTGCACCACGCTGATGAGGGCCAACAGCCCGAAACGCGTCAGTGGTTAGCTTTTCTTGATTAATCAAGAATGGATATTTGGCCAATTCTGTAATAATTAAAAATCAACGAGAATAGTTGATATTTATTCCAATAGATGGCGTAAGCCATCAGCAACTTTCAGTTGCACGATAAGGAGATGCCTTTTTCTTAATTTATGCACCTTATCCCAGTACAATGTTACATTTGTACTATTTTTCATATATATATATGTCTATATATTACAGTGACCTTTATTGAAGACACAGGAGATAACCAAGTGTGAACAACCTCTGTCTCCTTAAAAAAAAAAATAATATATATATATAGCTAACGGTGATATCAAAGACTTTCCACTTGCTTAAGTTTTGTCTTCTATATATGAGAGTGTTGGGATATCCGCTTACAAGTGCAAATTCACTAAACAAGGTAGCGTCACACTACAAGGGCAAAGCCCTGGCAGCAATTGGCGCTGTGTGGCAGGTTCTGACAAAATCCAAGATGAACTCTCTAAATGCGGCAATGAGATTACTTGATTCGACGGTCTTACCTCTCATATATAGAAGACAAAACTTAAGCAAGTGGAAAGTCTTTGATATCACCGTTAGCTATATATATATATATTTTTTTTTTTTTAAGGAGACAGAGGTTGTTCACACTTGGTTATCTCCTGTGTCTTCAATAAAGGTCACTGTAATATCTTTCAGAGTTATTGTCTGAGTCCCAATATGCATACTAAAAGGTACAACTTCCATTATAAGTTTTGTCCATGAGTGTAAGTAAATATATATTTTTGTAATATATTTTTAAAAAATTGTAAATTGTATGATAGTTTATAATGAGTGGAATTAAATTAATATTCTATATATATATAATGCATACAGTATTCTCTATTTACAGCAGCCATATTTATAAGAGCCTTACGACATATCGGACAAAATCGCGAGTCCCTTCATAATCACATTGAACAAAATATCTACTTTATAAAGGACATATTTTATAACAGGCTAATTTGTTGGTTTCTTGGGGAGGCTCTGGGAGAAAGACAATTAGCATACTTTATTGACATCTTATCAATACCAGGTTAAAGTGCAAAACCGCACAAATCAGAGGAAAAATAACAAAAATATTTTTAAAAAACATAAAAATTAAAAATATGTACAACAGAATGATCTTTCAATGAAGGAATGTCTGAAATTCAGCTTCACAAGCCACCTTAAATACGGATAGCTACTAGGTTATGTAGTGGCCACTGTTCCCAACACTGCTATTGCACGGAGCTTCGCGAGATTTATCTTTTCCTCTGGGAAAGAGAAAGTAGACTGTGAAAATTCGAAAATATTATAGACGTGTATGATTCTTTTTAAAAATAAATAATTTCTACTGTCCTTACTGCAATGGAAAAATTAATGGGATGGCCTGGTTCATAGTAAAGACAATAGAAATTGTTTATTTTTAAAAAGAATCATACACGTCTATAATAGTTTCGATTTTTCATAACAGATGGCGTGCTAATGCAACAGAGTAGCCTGTATTTATATTAAGTTTCGGTATATATTATTTAAATCGTTTTCATCTCAGTTTTATAACAGATCTGTAAATAAATGTCTTTTCAAACAAAGGCTTACGTGCACAAGGGGAAAGGGAGAAAAAAAAATTACTGTATTATTCTGTTGTTGTATAGCGAATCCATACAGGGCAATGGGCCCTAATAAAAGCCTTTTTGTTGTTTGTTGTTTTCATCTACATAGTGTATCCCTCAAATACCAAAGTTCAAACCAAGATCAAACCACCTGGAAACATGTTAGGTATGTGGTCAGGTTGTATGGACCTGTGGGAAAAAGACAGTTTACCCTCTTCCCTCGGTGATTTCTACAGTTTCTTCAAGTATTCCACGCCATATTCATGGCCAGACCACTCAAAGTTCTCGGCCAACCTAAAATAGAAATACTTAGGAAAACTTCAGTAGGTCAAACGGGTTTCAGAATCAGTGGAAAGAAGTACTTGACTCAGTACTTGAGTCAATAGTCAAAGAGAAATAAATCTGCATAAAGGATTATCCTAGAGAATCTTCTCACGGCCTCAGTAAACACCCCGTGTTCTGTACTTACTGGAATATCTTGTCGAAGATTGGATTCTTTTTCAGGTGGCGCATCCTTGAGAGCAATTTGGAATTGCTGATTTAACATCTTACCCACTCCCCGTGTTTCTGTAAAAAGATTCCCTATGTCAATAGTGTTGTTTGCGCTCTCCGAGAAATGATTACCATACCGAACCTCGGTGGAAAAGAGGGATAAAATAGGTATTATCGGAATTGGTGAAATGGGGAAAATGATCATTTCGATACTTTTGTTTTCCGAATCCTCAAAATACTTTATACACAGAATATTTTTTAAAAATTAATCAACAAATTATATATTAGAAAGAAGGCATCTCCTAATCGTGCAATTAACAGTTGCTGATGGCTTGCGCCATCTGTCGGAATAAATATCAACTATTCAACTATTTCTTCGAAAAGCAAGAAAGAGTAATTGACCAATTCTGGAATTGGTCAATTACTCTTTCTTGCTTTTCGAAGAAAAGCTAACCACGTACGCGTAATTCTTGAATAATCAAGAAAGGGTATTTGTCTAATTCTGGAATAATTAAAAAATCAACTAATAGTTGATATTTATTCCGACAGATGGCGCAACCCATCAGCAACTTTTAGTTGCACGATCACGAGCTGCCTTTTTCCTAATTTGTCCACCTGATCCCAGTACAATTCAACTTTTGTACTAATTTTTCAGATTTTCCGCCTTCCCGATGGCTGAAATCATCTGAAATAAACTTATTATTTTAAAGCATGATGCCTAAAGATTTCTTCCCTCGAGGTCCTACAAGGATCCTCCAGGTTTTGTAACTACGGGTTGAGAAAGGGCACAAGACCCGAAAGCTCCCAATATTTATTTTCACCAAAACCAAGTGATCTCCGCCACACTATCTCCAAAACACACAGAGAAAGATAGGCGAGAAGAAGAATGAAAATGTAAGAAAAACAATAAAAAATAATTAGGTAGCAATATGACTACAAAGACAGGCTGACTGCTCAAATTAGCTATTTTAGATAGCAGAACACCATCTTTCGGAATAAATTGTCAACTAAACGTTGATTTAGGTTTATTCTTCTATATTAACTTACCCCCCATTTTCATTATGAATAATAATAATGTTTTTTTTAGGGGGTTGGTGAAAGGATGGTCTAAACCGTTGGTTTTCGATCGCTACAACCCGGGTTCGATTCACGCATTAGACACTTTTTTTGTGATTTTAAAAAATGGTCCAATGGCCTCCGATTCTTGCAAAAGTCCAACCCCAGAAACGAGTGCAAGTAAACAAACGGAGCTCTGGCACATTTGTAAGTGCAAAGTCAAATTGCTTTTCACATGTGTAGTAGACATGTGATGTACTTACAGTAAAAGCAGTCACCTACTTCTACCCACCATGATTATCATGGCCTGTACTACGTGTACTAGGGATAAGCAAACCACGTTCGCATTCCTGCCTGTTGGCCCTCGTTGAATAGACCTACATTAACGATTGGTTGATGTTTATTCCAAAAGAGGGCGCTATGCTATAGCTCAGGCTATATCTGCCTATACGGAGAGAGAAAGTCTAAACTAATGCTGATGGCTAGCGCCATCTGTCGGAATAAATATAAACTAATAGTTAAAATTTTAATTATTCCAGAATTGGCCTTAATACCTTGATTAATCCAGAAAGGTTAACCACGTACGCGTTTCGGGCTGTTGGTCCTCATCAGTGTGGTGTAAGCCACTGAGATGCGGTAAAGTAGAGAGATGTCCGGAAGACCTGAGGAACATGTGGGCCAGCTGTCACGGAAGAGATGAGATCATGAAACCCTTTGTCCTCCCTCATGGAAGAAAGTGAAATTACATTTTGTTGTTCCAAACAAACAATCTCAGCCCATCTCACATACTAGTGTTGGGTAAAGCCGCTCATCCCCCCCGTGTCACACGTTGTCTACTTGAATATTTACTGGATAATTTTAGTGTTTGAAAGATTACATAGGATAGACACTCATGGAGAAAACTAAAGGAAGTTGTTACCTTTTAGCATGTGTATATCGGGATTCAGACAATACACTCATGGACAAAACTTAAGGAAGTTGTTACCTTTTAGCATGTATATCGGGATTCAGACAATACACTCATGGACAAAACTTAAGGAAGTAGTACCTTTTAACATGTATATCGGGATTCATACAATACACTCATGGAGAAAACTAAAGTTTGTTGTACCTTTTAGCATGTATATCGGGATTCATACAATACACTCATGGACAAAACTAAAGGAAGTTGTACCTTTTAGCATGTATATCGGGATTCAGACAATACACTCATGGACAAAACTTAAGGAAGTTGTACCTTTTAACATGTATATCGGGATTCAGACAATACACTCACGGAGAAAACTAAAGGAAGTCGTACCTTTTAGCATGTTTATCGTGACAATAACTCTTAAATATATTACAGTGACCTTTATTGAAGACATACTATATAACTAAGTGTGAACAAAATTATATATATCTCCTTCAAAAAAAGAGACGACCGGCGACATCAACACATTCCATTTCCTTAAGTTTTGTGCATGAATGGAACATGGAGCGTCACTAGCTATTTCTATGGGGGAATGGTGGTGGCCAAGGTGGTATAAACCATTGATATTTGACAGCCAGGACCCGGGAACGGAATCCCGCTTTATGCAATTTTTTATGAAGAAAAAATGCTTCAATGACCCAAATTCGTGCAAAAGTCCAACTCCACCAGTGAGTGCAACTAACCAAACGAAGCTTTGGCACACTTATAAGTTCAAAAGTCGAACTTCTTTTCTATATGAATAGACTTGTGGTGTAATTACAAGTAAAAGCAGTTTCAAACTATACCCACCATGATTATCATGACCTGCTCTACTTTGTTTGACTATATATTAGGGATAATTTTAAAACCTCTTTATAATTCAATTCATTATTATAAATAATATATTTTATTTTCATATCTATGAATAATTAATTTTCTTTTCTATATTAAAATTCAACATGTAGCACACTCCTCCCCTTGACTTTCTGAGCCTCCAGACCTGGATTATATAATTTCTCACCTCAATGCTCTTTAAGGTTCGTAATTATTGAAGCCATAGTACACTCATGAACAAAATTTGAGGAAGTGGAAAGTCTTTGATATCGCCGATCATCTGATTTTTTTTAAAGGAAACAGAGACAATTTATGTTCACACTTGGTTAACTCTTGTGTCTTCAATAAAAGTCACTGTAATATCTTTCAGAGTTATTGTCTGAATCCCGATATATATGATAAAAGGTTCAACTTCCTTAAATTTTATCAATGAGTGTATATACTCGTATATCAAAATGCCAGTAGATAAAATATTTTTTAAAAACCAATATTTCTGACAATATTCTCCGAAACACTAACGTATATTATGAAACACGGTGCAACACTAATCCTTTCTTCCCCGGATTAACGGAGATAACAGCTAGACTTGAGGAATGATTTTAGGAAAAGTGGAAAACATACACCTAAAAACTAAGAGATACATCTCAATTTCCATTCAACCATCAAAACAGAATTTGGTGATGACCTTGTGGTAATCAGATAGAATTCTGGAATGTTCCAAATTTCCAGGAGAGGTGGGGTTAGGTTAGGGGTAATATTGTCGCTGGTTGAGTTCCAGTGTACAACTCTCTAATCTGGAGATCTCCGTGCTATCCATAAAATGTGCTGGGTTTATAGAGCGGCTCTTTGGTGGCGTCAGAACTGGTTTCTTCCACATTGACATCTGCAGAACTGAGGATGTCTACACTGTGTCTACAGAAACATGACATACTTCTTGGAGATAAGTTGTGGAGGATACCACCTAGAGAATGACGCTCTGTTGATGATGGAATTTCCCAGGACGTCTGTACACTCATGGACAAAACTTAAGGAAGATTTACCTTTCAGCATATATATCGGGATTCAGACAATAACTCTGAAAGGTATTACAGTGGCCTCTATTAAAGACACACGATATAACCAAGTGTGAACAAAATTAACAAAAATAGACGACCGGTAACACCAAAGATGTTCCACTTCCTTAAGTCGTGTCCATGAGTGTACATAATCCTTCACATATTTATTTTCTTCCTTCTTTGTTTTTATTGTTTTATAAGTGGTGGAATACTCATCTCAAGTACAGTCCATGATAATCATGGTAGGTAACGACTGCTTTTACTGTAAGTATACCACATGTCTACACAGGGTACAGGAAACCATGATAATCATGACGGGTAGTTAACGATTGATTTTAATGTAAGTAAACCACATGTCACACAGCACATGTAGAAAGCAGTTGGAATTTTGTACTTGAAAGTGTGTCAGAGCCTCGTTTGGTTACTTGCACTCAATGTTGGGGTTGAACTTGTGCAAAAGTCGATAGAAATGGAGTCATTTAAAAAAAATAAATAAAGTATCTGATGCTGGGTTCGATTCCTTGCCATGGCTGTTGAAAAAATCGACGTTTTTTACCACTCTTCCACCAACCTCTTGACTCTTATGTCAATATTGGAAACTTTCAACTGTCTATAATTTCTAACAGCTATAAAAAAGCAGTTTCTAGAGTTTCGTTAAGAACGTTATCTCCAAGAATCAGCCATAGAATGCATATTATATTCCAGAGCGGTAGATTAAATTGGCCAGACTGGATATCACAATTATTTCCATATCCACTCATGAACAAACCTTAAATTTCATATTTTGATATCGCCTGACAACTATTTTTTTAAGGAGACAGATGTAATTTTGTTCACACTTTGTTATCTCGTGTGTCATACGTCACTGGAGACCAGGACAAGAACAGAGAAACTGAAGAATTGGACTGATGGACTGGATGGGAAGTTATGAAGAAATAAAGAACTCAAGATAGAGAAGTATGACGTCACTGGAGACCAGGACAAGAACAGAGAAACTGAAGAATTGGACTGATGGACTGGATGGGAAGTTATGAAGAAATAAAGAACTCAAGATAGAGAAGTATGACGTCACTGGAGACCAGGACAAGAACAGAGAAACTGAAGAATTGGACTGATGGACTGGATGGGAAGTTATGAAGAAATAAAGAACTCAAGATAGAGAAGTATGACGTCACTGGAGACCTGGACAAGAACAGAGAAACTGAAGAATTGGACTGATGGACTGGATGGGAAGTTATGAAGAAATAAAGAACTCAAGATAGAGAAGTATGACGTCACTGGAGACCTGGACAAGAACAGAGAAACTGAAGAATTGGACTGATGGACTGGATGGGAAGTTATGAAGAAATAAAGAACTCAAGATAGAGAAGTATGACGTCACTGGAGACCAGGACAAGAACAGAGAAACTGAAGAATTGGACTGATGGACTGGATGGGAAGTTATGAAGAAATAAAGAACTCAAGATAGAGAAGTATGACGTCACTGGAGACCAGGACAAGAACAGAGAAACTGAAGAATTGGACTGATGGACTGGATGGGAAGTTATGAAGAAATAAAGAACTCAAGATAGAGAAGTATGACGTCACTGGAGACCTGGACAAGAACAGAGAAACTGAAGAATTGGACTGATGGACTGGATGGGAAGTTATGAAGAAATAAAGAACTCAAGATAGAGAAGTATGACGTCACTGGAGACCAGGACAAGAACAGAGAAACTGAAGAATTGGACTGATGGACTGGATGGGAAGTTATGAAGAAATAAAGAACTCAAGATAGAGAAGTATGACGTCACTGGAGTCCTGGACAAGAACAGAGAAACTGAATAATTGGACTGATGGACTGGATGGGAAGTTATGAAGAAATAAAGAACTCAAGATAGAGAAGTATGACGTCACTGGAGACCAGGACAAGAACAGAGAAACTGAATAATTGGACTGATGGACTGGATGGGAAGTTATGAAGAAATAAAGAACTCAAGATAGAGAAGTATGACGTCACTGGAGACCTGGACAAGAACAGAGAAACTGAAGAATTGGACTGATGGACTGGATGGGAAGTTATGAAGAAATAAAGAACTCAAGATAGAGAAGTATGACGTCACTGGAGACCTGGACAAGAACAGAGAAACTGAAGAATTGGACTGATGGACTGGATGGGAAGTTATGAAGAAATAAAGAACTCAAGATAGAGAAGTATGACGTCACTGGAGACCAGGACAAGAACAGAGAAACTGAAGAATTGGACTGATGGACTGGATGGGAAGTTATGAAGAAATAAAGAACTCAAGATAGAGAAGTATGACGTCACTGGAGTCCTGGACAAGAACAGAGAAAATGAAAAATTGGACTGATGGACTGGATGGGAAGTTATGAAGAAATAAAGAACTCAAGATAGAGAAGTATGACGTCACTGGAGACCAGGACAAGAACAGAGAAACTGAATAATTGGACTGATGGACTGGATGGGAAGTTATGAAGAAATAAAGAACTCAAGATAGAGAAGTATGACGTCACTGGAGACCAGGACAAGAACAGAGAAACTGAATAATTGGACTGATGGACTGGATGGGAAGTTATGAAGAAATAAAGAACTCAAGATAGAGAAGTATGACGTCACTGGAGACCAGGACAAGAACAGAGAAACTGAATAATTGGACTGATAGACTGGATGGGAAGTTATGAAGAAATAAAGAACTCAAGATAGAGAAGTATGACGTCACTGGAGTCCAGGACAAGAACAGAGAAACTGAAAAATTGGACTGATGGACTGGATGGGAAGTTATGAAGAAATAAAGAACTCAAGATAGAGAAGTATGACGTCACTGGAGACCAGGACAAGAACAGAGAAACTGAAGAATTGGACTGATGGACTGGATGGGAAGTTATGAAGAAATAAAGAACTCAAGATAGAGAAGTATGACGTCACTGGAGACCAGGACAAGAACAGAGAAACTGAAGAATTGGACTGATGGACTGGATGGGAAGTTATGAAGAAATAAAGAACTCAAGATAGAGAAGTATGACGTCACTGGAGTCCTGGACAAGAACAGAGAAACTGAAGAATTGGACTGATGGACTGGATGGGAAGTTATGAAGAAATAAAGAACTCAAGATAGAGAAGTATGGCGTCACTGGAGACCTGGACAAGAACAGAGAAACTGAAGAATTGGACTGATGGACTGGATGGGAAGTTATGAAGAAATAAACAACTCAAGATAGAGAAGTATGGCGTCACTGGAGACCTGGACAAGAACAGAGAAACTGAAGAATTGGACTGATGGACTGGATGGGAAGTTATGAAGAAATAAAGAACTCAAGATAGAGAAGTATGACGTCACTGGAGACCTGGACAAGAACAGAGAAACTGAAGAATTGGACTGATGGACTGGATGGGAAGTTATGAAGAAATAAAGAACTCAAGATAGAGAAGTATGACGTTACTGGAGACCTGGACAATAACAGAGAAACTGAAGAATTGGACTGATAGACTGGATGGGAAGTTATGAAGAAATAAAGAACTCAAGATAGAGAAGTATGACGTCACTGGAGACCTGGACAATAACAGAGAAACTGACAATAGAAATAATTTCTATATTAACTAAAAATACGACCATTTTACTGATAATAATTTGACCGTTAATATCCACTCCAGAGTATTTATGATTGATTCAACTGGCGAAACCGCTGGGAGGTTGGATCACCGATGACTCAGACCTTTCAATAGTTTCCCATTCCAATAAAGGGCAGTAGGAAGTTGTTTTATATATTAAAAAAAAAAGGCTGAATTGTTTCCAATTTTTTCGAAAGGTGTGGAATCTGTCACGTCTCGGCCTACTTCCTTGCATCATTCTATCCAAATACCTAATGCCTCCACAAGGACACGGGCTAAAAATGTCCCAGAGTTCGGAACCTTCAAGGACGGACGACATAGCTCGACAACTGGAAATTCTGTGTGCCGGTTTCTATATTCCAATATTTTCTCCTTTCCCCGTTAAATAGCTGTAGAAATTTGTCTCTAAAAGAAACAATTTTGTTCATACTTGGTTGTTTCGTGTCTTTTCAAAGGTCACTGGGTATCAAATATCTTCCAGAGGTATTAATAGTTTGCAAGTTTTTTTTTTTTTTTTTTGCGAAAATGAGATCAATTCAAACTATCTCTCTAATTATGAAAACACAAGGAGAAATCGTCATTTCCGCAAGTTCTCAATGACTTTAAATCCCAACAGGAGAGGGAACTTATGGTATAGTGGTAGATTCAATTGGCGAAACCGCTGAGAGGGTTCACCACTAATGAGCCAGGTTCTCCCACTATATTTGTCATTGTAGAAAAGTGTTTTATTTGAAAATAAATATACGCACTGTAAAGTAATCTACATTTTCAATATATAGGGATACGAAAATGTTGATTTTTAAATGTTTCTAACGCAATAAGCTAGCTTAAATAGTTGGTTTATGAGAAAGCCTCTACAAGACGTTTTTTCTCTAAAATAAGGGTATTCTAAGTTTTATCGGAATCTAATCTCTTTTTAAAATACACAAAATTAAGCTTTCAAGGAGAATTCTTTATTTTAAGGCAACGCACTTAAAACAAGGATGGTAAGATGTTGATAAGTCATCCTTGTTCTTGTTCCAAAATCATTTTATCAGGAACCGCTCAACAAGAACAACCTAGTTTATGATATTTACAACAATGAATAATATGTGAAGGTTATTCACATATTAAACATAATGTTAACGCGGGATTCGATCCCCGTTCATGACTGTCGGGAATCAAGGGTTTTACCCACTCGATAAGCCATCCATACCAATCTTATGGATGTTTTAGATTAAGGAGTCCATAGAGTTGTATAATCACCTGGAACAATAAATTATCGAAAGAACAAAAATGTGAAGCGGAAACTTTCCTGTAAGGTTTTTATTTGGTTTCAAGCATTTCTACTCTTCTAAGGGATAAAAGTTCTCATTTTTATTCCTGTAGAAATGCTCGGCTAAATAAAACACCTTACAAGAAACTTTTCGCCTTACGATTTTGTTTTTCTGATAATAGATTAAGGAGGTTTTTCACAGCAATATTGTCCCATAATTAAAAAATATCTTAACCTAATATAAAATTTTATATCAACAAAATCCTTTTTATTAAAACATCTCAATTTACATAAGACTCGTCCAAAGAGTGAGAAAAAGAGTTTTAAAAAAAGGTTTTGTTTTTACATTATATAATCTACACAAAGCAATAACGCGCCATCTATACATATAAAATGAAAGGATTTAAAAGCGCGAATGTTTCTTTTATACATAATACAAACTTCTACTGTCCTTACTGCGATGAAAAAATATATTGGGAGGGCCTGGCTCATCAGTGGTGAATCTGTTTTCTCATATATGTAAATATTCAAATATTTTAATTTTATCTTTATTTTCTAAAAACGTTTGTTTTAGGAAGATGTAAAAATTCATAAAACATAAAATAGATATTTTCTCTCTAAGAATGGAGGCGTCATAGTTAGCCAACCTGTAGAAGGACGTTAAAGCCTGAAAGCTTGAGATATGCAAAATTGTATTTAAGAAACACATCCTTGGATGATTTTTTTTGTCAAATAACACATACACCCAACACAAGAGAGAGAGAGAGAGAGAAAGGTACGTGAAGGTATTTGAAATATATTTGAGGAGGGCTGACATGTGAGAGGAATACGAGAGGGCAAATATAAAAATCAAAATTGATAAATGGAGGAAAGAGTCGAGTGAAATATTCCACTTTCCCTCTCAATAAAAACGGATTGTTTGTGCCAAGTTGCCGGAAACGTCGAGTGGGTTTCCTCCCTCCAGCTCTCTCCTAATGGAATTGTCTCCTTAACTCTCGAAACCTCTTGACATCCAGTGGCGTTTTTACACTTCCCTGGGGGCGATACAGCGGGTCTGGTGGACATGTCGATTAGCAGTTGGAATCTAAGCTAGCGAAGATCTCCTGAACATATAGAGAAGAATTCTTCGGCGTTGGGGAAGCTTCCTCAACTATATATTGTAGCGAAATATTTATTTTTTTGAAAAAATAGAGTAATCCATATTTAATTCATTAGATAATAAAAAGGCATATATTAGATTTAATAAAAGATTTATATTGCCAATATTTCGGCTGGCTGAACACCACTTTTATCGAGGCATTACATTTATATATACATTACATTATATTATAACACTATGCGGCGCTGAGTTTGTGTATACAAAAATGTAATGCCTCGATAAAGGTTGGCGTTCAGCCAGCCGAAATATTGGCAAAATAAATCTTTTATTAAATCCAATATATGTCTTTTTATTATCCAATTAATTTTTTTATGAACAGAATTTTGATATTTATTGCTTAGTCAGCCTGAAGTTTGTCTTGCCTAATTTTCTACGTTACAATATAATTGCACATAGCTTCTTTGTGTTTATAGTTTCCCTCTTACTATATATATATATTAACTTTTTAGCGTGCTTATATAATTCAACATTGAGGGATTTAATTAAAGTTGTTTTACACTTATGGACGAAACTTAAGGAAGTTGTACCTCGACATTTGAAAATTATCCCGCATGTGTTTCTTTTGAACGAAAAATCGAAATTTATTCTAAGGATAAATAACGATGATTTCTAACCTTAGGAATGAAGTATGAAAAGATGAATTGTGAAGAGTAATGATAAACGGAAAAATAAAGTATCCAGGAATGGGAATTGAACCCACAGTGTTCCGCTTACCGGGCAGATGCCATGTCCACTAGTATTATATTATAAATTACCTTTCAGCATGTATATCGGGATTCAGACAATAACTCAGAAAGATATTACAGTGACATTTATTGAAGACACACGAGATAACCAAGTGTGAACACAATTGCCTCTATTAAAATATTAAGCTTCCATGGGGATACGTTTATTTTTGTTGTTGTTGCTCTTATTTCAATATTAATTCAAGGGATTATTTGTATCGAAAATTACCTCTGCCACCTTCAAAAAAACAGACGACCGGCGACATCAAAGACTTTCTACTTCCTTAGGTTTTGTCCATGAGTATGTATCTAATCTAAGATACAGATTGAGTTGAAATAAACAACGGTAAATAATCATATCCACAAATGGTATAATGGCGAACTTATATTCCACATCTTGTGTACGCTCCAGGAACATGGCTTAAATAAATTAATAAACCATTGAACGATTGTTCCTGGAAAGTGGCCCTCTATATTTGGTAAAAACAGTACAAACAGGAAAATATAAATCCCCTGGCATACCATTCATAGAATCCACGGCAAGGGTCGGTGGAAGGATGATCTAAACCGTTGGTTTTCGACCGCTACCACCCGGGTTCGATTCCCGCATTGGGCACTTTTTTCTGGTAAAAAAAAAAATTCTCCAATGGCCCCCGATTCTTGCAAAAGTCCAACACCACCAGCGAGTGCAAGTAACTAAATGGGGGTTCTGGCACATTTGTAAATGCAAAGTCGAATTGCTTTTCACATGTGTAGACATGTGGTGTACTTACAGTAAAAGCAGTCGCCTACTTCTACCTACCATGATTATCATGACCTGTACCACGTGTACTAGGGATAAGCAAAAAAAAAAAAAAGAATCCACGGCACCAGATAAACGCAACAGTCTACTTCTATCTAAATCGTTTAAAATTGTTTGAAAAAAAAAACACGTTTGACCCTTTCGAAAAATTGAGTTTATTTTTATCTGAATTCTTTTATAAAATCCAAAATACTTATTATTCTTGATCATATTTAAACTTATGGAATACATTATATCTCCCGAAATATGACAAAGTTGAAGGTGCATTCATGTAACCAAATGAGGCACCTCTCCCTTTAAATATTGTTGCACCAGGTTGCGGCTTGGCGGACTCTTCAGCCTGGATTCTCTCCTGTGCTGGGTCTTGCATCTTACCAGAGCGTGTTTCAACCATCCTACAAATTTATAAAAGGGAATAATGAGATAAGTCTACTTTATGTAGCCACCAGAATAATTTATTTATTTTCTCACATCAAAGAGAGCAGTGAAGTCACAGTGTACCTAAATACAAATGATGATAATCTAAAAATAATCTGTTTTAAATAAATATCATAGAATAAAAAATAAATAAATATATAATTTAAATTTCAAATATATTAAAAATAATATAATAAATACGCCATTAATCATGATGTAACACTTCCCCCTCTCCAGAGGTCGTCACGTCCTCGTGAGTTACCTCATCAATTCTCTCAAAATAGGGTTTGAGTCTTGAGACATGGACAATCAATGGGTCTTGGCCAGGATTATCTTTCGGCTCAATTAAGTAATTTACGTTAGACAGCTTCTTTAATATTCGATATGGGCCAAAATATTTTCTCAATAGTTTTTCGCATTTTCCGATTTTCCTGACTGGTGTCCAAACTGCCACTAAATGTCCTGGTTCATAGATTTTCTCATTGTGTTTTTTGTCATAGTTTCTTTTCATTCTTTCCTGAGTCTTCTCTGTGTTGTTAATGACTACCTGTCTCGTCCTTGCTATTTTATCTAAGTAGTTTTCTATATATTCGTCGTAATCGTCCATGTTACTGTCCGTTGGGATATTCTCGTCGTCTAAGAGGGACATGGGTTCCCTTCCAAACAACAGGAAAAATGGAGAGTAGCCTGTGGTTTCTTGAATCGTGGTATTATACGCGTGGGTGATAAAAGGGAGGATTTCATCCCAGTTCTTTTGGTCTGTGTTCACATACATGCTGATCATATTGATTAAAGTTCTATTTAGCCGTTCCGTTAGTCCGTTAGTCTGGGGGTGGTAGCTCGTTGTGAAGCAGTGTTTCACTTTGCACATTTTCATTACCTCCTTCATCAAATTGCTAGTGAATTGTGAACCTCTATCGCTAATAAGAAATCTTGGGGCCCCGTGACGTAAAATAATATGTTCGATTAAAAATGTAGAGACTTCTTTCACGGTTGCTTCTGATACTGCCTTTGTTTCAGCATACTTGGTATAATAATCAGTCAACACAATTATCCACTTCCTTCTTCTTTTCGTTGATGGCAAGGGGCCAACAAAGTCAATTCCGATTCTTTCAAAAGGGTAGTTAGCTGGGGGAATAGGTTGTAGAAGTCCAGAAGGCAAGTGATTTGAACCTTTCCGACTTTGGCAAAGATGGCACGTCTTTACAAATTCTGAAACATCTTTCAACATGGAAGGCCAATAGTATTTATTCTTCAATCGGTAAGTGGTTCTGGCGACGCCCAGATGGCCATTCAGCATATGGTTGTGGTATTCACTCATGACTTCCTTCCTTCTCTTCTTTGGCACTACCAGCAACCATGCCCTACCTTCAGGATTTGGATTTTTCTTATAGAGACACCCATTTTCTTCTTTGAAGTTCTGTGTAATTGAACGCTTGTTTCCACTAAGGTTCTCCTTAATATTCTCAATAAAATCATCCTTTTCGTCTATTATTTGATTCAGAAATAGTCTTTCATAATCTTCGTCCCATTCGTTTTCAGGTAAGGGTCCTCTAGATAGACCATCAGCGTCCAGATGTTTTTTACCCGATTTATGTATGATTTCGAAATTATATTCCTGAATCTTCAGTGCCCATCGTGCTAATCGGCCGGTCGGATCTTTCAGATTCTTAAGCCAGCATAGTGCGTGATGATCAGTTACGATTTTGAAGTGCCTTCCATATAGGTAGGGTCGTAACTTGGACATTGACCACACAACAGCTAGACATTCTTTTTCGGTAGTCGAATAATTTTGCTCAGGTTTGCTCAGTGTTCGACTTAAATATGAGATAACTTTTTCTTTATCGCCGAACTTTTGGACTAATGTTGCACCCAGGCCGATGTTAGATGCGTCAGTATGAATGTAAGTAATTGCATTCGGGTCAAAGTGCCCTAAGATTGGAGGATTTATCAATGCTACTTTAAGGGTCTGAAATGCTTTTTCTTGATTTTCTGTCCAGGTAAAAGGTACATTCTTTTTTATAAGACTGGTTAATGGATCGGCAATTTTTGAAAAACCTTTGATAAATTTTCTATAATATGAGCACATTCCTAAAAATGATTGAACTTCTTTTATCTTTTTGGGCCGAGGAAAATCTCTAATAGCCTTGATATTATGCTCCGCTGGTTTTATACCATGTTGATTAGTTATATGGCCAAGAATCTCCAGTTCTTCGAAAGCAAATTGGCATTTTTTGTTGTTCAATTTTAAATTAGCCTCGCGAAAACATTTTAAAACAGCTTCTATTCTTTTGAGATGTGTTGAAAAATCCGAGCTATAAATGATTACGTCATCTAGATAACATAAGCAAATTTGCCATCTAAGATTGCCAAGCATATTTTCCATGTTCCTCTCAAATGTAGCGGGGGCATTGCATAGACCAAAGGGCATTACGTTGAACTCATATAGGCCATGTGCTGTAGTGAAGGCTGTCTTTTCTTTATCTTTCTCCTCAACCTCTACTTGCCAATATCCTGATTTAAGGTCAATTGCTGAAAAGTATTTGGATCCTTGAAGTGTATCCAATACTTCATCAATTCTGGGAATTGGGTAAACATCCTTCACTGTTACATCATTCAATTTTCTGTAGTCAACGCAAAATCTGTACTTACCATCTCGCTTCTTGACCAAGATTACAGGGAAGGACCATGGACTCGAGGATGGTCTAATTATGCCGTCTCTGAGCATTTCATCAATTTGTTCTTTTATGATTTCTCGCTCTTTCGCGCTCACCCTATACGGCTTGTGTTTGATCGGTTTCGCGCCTTCTGTATCGATCCGATGTTTCGCTAAGTTGGATCTTCCTAATCCCGACGAAAACAAATCCTCGTACCTTTCCAAAACTTGTTTCAATTGCTCCTTTTCCGTATATGCTAAATTTTCGTTTATCTGAAATTGGGGTTCTTCATGCTCTTTTTGTTCACTTTCTTCCATAAGATTCACTTCGGCTGGCTGGTTTCCAAAGCACAATGTTTGGTTTTTTAATATTTTTAATGGTCGAGGGTAAGGGTTTGTTATCCAGATATATGTTTCCTTATTCACAACATTTATTAAGCTTCTCGCTAGTCGAAGTCCATTTGTTTGAAACATTTTATGGTTCTCCTCGATGATGTATTCGCCATCCTCTGCTTCTACAAATGCATTAATCAATTTAATAGAAAGTTCTGGTATAATGGCATCCTTTGCACTTTTTATTTTCTTCTGTTGATATTTGATTACGTCACGATTTTCTGTCAAGTCATATTTGATTATTTCACGCTGACAATCAATTTTTGCGTTCATTTTCTTAAGAAAATCACGTCCAAGTATAAATATTCGCAAATGTGTTCTCATTATCACAAATTGATGTGTAATTGTTTTGTCATCAAATTTTATATTTAAAATAATATTTCCTACGATATCTAATTCTTTGCCATCGGGTCCGGAGCACATTTTATCAGGATTTATTATTTCAAGACCTGTGTTAAGAGCTGTACTAAGGTCGACCACTGAAAGATCGGCGCCTGTATCAATCAAAGCTTCGCAGATACCGATTCTATCCACGTTAATGTTCATTTTATATTTGGGGTCTAACTTTTTAATTCCATTTATGGTCGACTTGCTTTGATTGACGGACTCAGGCGCGATTTTTAGTTTAAATCTTCTAATGCAGCATATCTATTCCTTGTAGGGATACTCGAGTACTGGCTATTACTTACGTCAGAGTAGAGCAGAGGTCTCGACTTCTGAGTTCCATTATCCATTCGGATTTCTTCTTCGACCTTGTCTTGTGTAACTATGGGGTCCTCTTCCACAATTCTTACAAACCTGACTCTGCAATACCGCGCTACGTGTCCTGGCTTGTTACACTTGAAACATATTGGTCTCCCGTCTTCTGTCCTATTCCTATTTGAATTTGGATTCTTATTGTATATTTTACTTGGGTAGACCGGTTTTGGCTCAGGATTGGGAGTGTAAGATCGTCTAGGGGCAGATACCTGGGGCAGAGGCTTGTTCTGGTAATACCTCGGAGTGGAGGCCTGGGGCTTGGAGGTGTTCTGGTAGTACCTCGGAGCGGGGGCCTGGGGCTTGGAGGTGTTCTGATATGGTCTTCTGAACGACGTAGCATTCTTCCATTGCTCTTGATGATGGGGACGAGGAGAGCGTGGTCCATTATAAAGAGCTTTTGATTTTTCTGCACGTTCTTGGTAATTCTTTTCGAACAAATCCAGCTTTTTACAAATTTATAGAAGTTCATTGGTATTTTTAGGAGGGTTTAGGTGAAGGGCAAAAGAGTATTCTTTCTTTAACCCTCCAATAACCCAGTTTATTTTAGTCTCTTCTTCCATTTGGGGGTCGACCTTGTTGCACAGTACAAGGATATCCTCTGCGAACCTGATTGCAGGTTCATTCCACTGTTGTATCCTGTTTAATCTCATCCTCATTTCTTCTTTGTTGGCGTCTGAGGCAAAATCCTCAATTAGGCGGCTCTTGAAATTTTCCCAGCTGGTGAAACTTACTTTGTGTAGGTTCAGCCAGGTTTTGGCGCTACCAATCATATTCATGGCAGCATAACGGGAGATAATGTAGTCTGCCCAATGGTACAGGAAGCCAATTTCTTCAAGAGATTCAATCCATGGGCGAGGGTCTTCTGTTCCATCATACTTGGGGATGTCGATGTTGGGATTCAGGACAACTGGGTCGGAACTAGCATCTCTACCAATTGTTGCACCAGGTTGCGGCTTGGCGGACTCTTCAGCCTTGATTCTCTCCTGTGCTGGGTCTTGCATCTTACCAGAGCGTGTTTCAACCATCCTACAAATTTATATAAGGGAATAATGAGATAAGTCTACTTTAAGTAGCCTCCAGAATAATTTATTTATTTTCTCACATCAAAGAGAGCAGTGAAGTCACAGTGTACCTAAATACAAATGATGATAATCTAAAAATAATCTGTTTTAAATAAATATCATAGAATAAAAAATAAATAAATATATAATTTAAATTTCAAATATATTAAAAATAATATAATAAATACGCCATTAATCATGATGTAACAATATGCATAAAAACGTATTTAAATTCGAAACTATTTTAAAGGCGTAAGATTTTTTTGAAATTAAACAATTTCTACTGCCCTTACTGCAATGGAAAAATTAATGGGAGGGCCTGGCTCATCAGTGGTGAACCCTCCCAGCGGTTTCGCCAGTTTAATCTACCATACCGCTTTTATATTGCATTTTTGGGACTTCCTTTTATAGTGATACTGTTGTTAGACTCTTGGAATGGGTTTTAGAAGAACTATGAACATAAGCTTTTTGAGGACAGTAGAATTATATACAATTATAAATATATAAATAATAACAACAGTATCACTATAAAATGAAGTTCCAAAAATGCAATATAACAGCGGTATGGTAGATTAAACTGGCGAAACCGCTGGGAGGGTTCACCACTAATGAGCCAGGCCCTCCCATTAATTTTTCCATTGCAGTAAGGGCAGTAGAAATTGTTTAATTTCAAAAAGAATCTTACGCCTTTAAAATAGTTTCGAATTTGATAACAGATGGCGCGCTAGTGCATCATAAAAACGTATTTGTTTATCACTATAGTACAAAGGGAAAAGGTGGTAATGAAGAATTTTTGACAAATTCAGACAAAAAGCCAACAATAGTATACCATGATTTCGGGCTTTGATCCTTATCAGTACAGGGGCGGCTTCGATTTCACAACATCATCCAACGAGAAGAGTTATGCAATCGGTCGAATTTTCCAAACATATATTTAAACTGGTGAAGTACTTTTTTTTAAAGACAGATGTGCCTCTTTTAGTGAATAAATATTAACATATGCTATTTTTTTAAAAACCCTTAAAAACACCTTCTGGAGATTTAGCAACCCACTTCAGACGCTGAGAACTATTTCAGAAAAGAAAAATATAGCAATAGAACTCTATAATTTCTACAGATCAATTGTGAATAGATTCTAACGCAAAAAATGTAGTGAGGAAAGTTTTAGAACAGATGTGTAAATAAATCCCTTTTCAAACAAAGGCTCACGTGCACATGGGGAAAGGGAGAAAAAAATACTGTATTATATTGTTGTTGTATGGCGAATCCAAACAGGGCAATGGGCCCTAATAAAAGTCTTTTTGTTGTTGTTGTATTAACATATGGTCGCGGGAGGATGGTATTTATATACCAAAAGAGGCACCTCTCCCTTTAAATATGCAATAGAACAATGCATTTCATTCAATACTCGAGTACACAAAGTAAAGGTGATAAATAACGGTGTTGTGGCTCATTTCTTATCATCGCCTTCACGTACGGGGTGATAAACAAAAATACAAGGTTTCTCCTGATCGTACAAATAAAGGTTGCTAACGCCATCTATCGGAATAAATATCAACTAACCGTTGATTTTTTAATTATTCCTGAACCAGTTTTTTTTGACGTGACAACGTCTTAAATTAGGTTGCGGCTGGGAGTCACTTATGAAAAAGTGTAACGCCCGGTAACGTTACGATGAGTCACCGAACGAGAGTGCTGCGCGCGCAGCGCTAGAGAATTAGGCGCATTGAATCGGCGCATGCTTGTCTCTGTCTTTGTCTTTCTCGAACGTTCTTGGCGTTGGAAAAACAAGAAAGCGTCATAATACAAGTTCACACGTGTGGTTAAAGTATCGTCAGCTGTGTCTGTAGTGAAAATGTGGAGTGCTTAGATTCGTCATTTACAACAACTACAACAATAAAGGTAAATAATTGTACACTGATATTTCATTATCGTAAACTATGATTGATTGATTAATTGTTAGATTGACACAAAAGTTGAGAAACTGAGTTTATAGGGTATGTCATACTATTGATAAATGTTGATAGTGTTAAGTAAATTATTAGTTTAAAATTAATTAATTAATTAATTATTATTTTACTAATTTTAAATAGTTTCAAATTTATTTAGCAAAAATTTGAACCTTCGATCTGAATAAATGTTTTGATTTTCGAATTGATTCTTTAAAATTACAAATATTAAGAAAAAGTGGCAGATATAAGAAAACTTTATTTAAACTGTGTTGAGCAAGAATTTTAACATCTAATTTAAGTAAATGTTTTAATTTTCAACTTCATCATTTACAATTACAAATTTAATTTAATTTCAAATTTATTTAGCAAAAATTTGAACCTTCGATCTGAATAAGTGTTTTGAATTTCAAATACCAACGCGGCTGGTGGAGTGGCGATCTATCGTAAATTATCATCGACATCTACGGCGGAAGTGTTCCAAGTTGCGATTACAGACGTAACTCGTGTCATTAAAACCAAGGGTGACATGTGCATGACTGAAGTTACTTGCTTCGCCGCTAATACTAGCTTCAAGTTTATACTCGGTGCTGTATATATTCATCCAGGAGCTAGTATGCAGGATATTGGAATGTTACTATGGCAAGGACTCGGTCCGTACATTCACAACAGCCAGTACGTGCCACCGTTCGTGCAAGTTGATTCTAGTATACCGATTCTTCTGTGTGGTGATTTTAACAAAAACGTAAAGCCTGACAACTCGTTTCTTAATTTCATGAAAAATACGTATAATCTTGATTGCGTATCAAACGTTTCTAAGTCAACTACGTTAAAAGGAACAACTATCGACTTGACTTTCGCAAGACACATTACAGCAGAAACACTTCCTTTCATTTCATATTTCACCTATCATCGTCCTATCCTCAACAAAATCACTCAAATAGGAATTAGTTAAGTTTAAGTTTACATGTACAATGTTTTAGTAAACAAAATATATTTCTATAGTTAAAATTTGTGCAATTCTTATTTTCATTCAATTCCTTGTTCCTATTGTGCAATTTAATTATATTCATATCAATAAATATTCTACCGTTGTCACGTAAAATCTTCGCCCGTAAAACCGACTTTACAGGCAACCATTGTTTTTTTTCTAGTCGTTTAGGTACAGCTTGCACCACACACAGATGAGGGCCAACAGCCCGAAACGCGTACGTAGTTAGCCTTTCTTGATTAATCAAGAATGGGTATTTGGCCAATTCTGGAATAACTTTTAAAAAATCAACTATTAGTTGATATTTATTCCGATAGATGGTGCAAGCCATCAACAACTTTCAGTTGCACGATCAGGAGATGTCTATTTTTTCTTAATTTAGTCATCATATCCCAGTACAATATCACTTTTATAACATTTTTACCAAAATCCATTGTTTTAATGGAAGAGGTATCTACTTCAATGCGGGTTTCCAATCCAAGAGTTCTGGTCTTCAAAAATGTCAGTTTTAACCCCCTGAGACATCCACCTCGTCTAGGTAATGTAAATTCCAATCCCATATCAATAAGCAGCTGGCTAGAGTGAGTGGTGTCCCAGTAGAGAGGGAGATGTAAAAAAGAAAGCCTCAGGGCTCCAGGAAGGCTGACTGAGAGAAAGTGCCCCTGGGAAGGGAAAATATTCCTTCGGCCCTTGTGCTGCGATCTTCTTCAGCAGAGCATCCTTATTTTATTAAAATTTTATTCAATTTACTGCTAATAATTACACACACACACAAAGTCTTTATTGAGACTCTCCGGTCTCATACAGATTCTGCATTATATGAAAAGGAGTATTATATAAGTGAGTAAAAAAAAAAGAAATCTAAGAAAGATCCGGACAATTTACTGCTAATGTAATTCAGACGAATAATTCCCGATGAAATATAACGTTTACATCAGAATCCAGAGGAGGAGTGTTTTAAATATTTATTTTTGCCATCACAATATAAAAATGATCCAACAATGGTATTTGACCCACGAAAGAACGTATATAAAATGATCCAACAATGGTATTTAACCCACGAAAAAACGTATATAAAATGATCCAACAATGATATTTGACCCGCGAAAGAACGTATATAAAATGATCCAACAATGGTAGTTGACCCACGAAAGAACGTATATAAAATGATCCAACAATGGTATTTGACCCACGAAAGAACGTATATAAAATGATCCGACAATGGTGTTTGACCCACGAAAGAACGTATATAAATGATCCAACAATGGTATTTGGCCCACGAAAGAACTATATAAAATGACCCAGCAATGGTTTTTGACCTACGAAAGAACGTATATAAAATGATCCAACAATAGTATTTGACCCACGGAAGAACGTATATAAAATGATCCGACAATGGTGTTTGACCCACGAAAGAACGTATATAAATTGAACCAACAATGGTATTTGACCCACGAAAGAACGTATATAAAATGATCCAACAATGGTATTTGACCCACAAAGAACGTATATAAAATGATCCAACAATGGTATTTGACCCACGAAAGAACGTATATAAAATGATCCAACAATTGTATTTGACCCACGAAAGAACGTATATAAAATGATCCAACAATGGTATTTGACCCACGAAAGAACGTATATAAAATGATCCAACAATGTTATTTGACCCACGAAAGAACGTATATAAAATGATCCAACAATGGTATTTGACCCGCGAAAGAACGTATGAAAAATGATCCAACAATGGTATTTGACCCACGAAAGAACGTATATAAAATGATCTAACAATGGTATTTGGCCCACGAAAGAACGTATATGAAATGATCCAACAATGGTATTTGGTCCACAAAAGAACGTATATAAAATGATCCAACAATGGTATTTGACCCACGAAAGAACGTATATAAAATGATCCAACAATGGTATTTGACCCACGAAAGAACGTATATAAAATGATCCAACAATGGTATTTGACCCACGAAAGAACGTATATAAAATGAGCCAACAATGGTATTTGGTCCACAAAAGAACGTATATAAAATGATCCAACAATGGTTTTTGACCCACAAAGAACGTATATAAAATGAACCAACAATGGTATTTGACCCACGAAAGAACTATATAAAATGATCCGACAATGGTGTTTGACCCACGAAAGAACGTATATAAAATGAACCAACAATGGTGTTTGACCCACGAAAGAACGTATATAAAATGATCCAACAATAGTATTTGACCCACGAAAGAACGTATATAAAATGATCCAACAATGGTTTTTGACCCACGAAAGAACGTATATAAAATGATCCAACAATAGTATTTGACCCACGAAAGAACGTATATAAAATGATCCGACAATGGTGTTTGACCCACGAAAGAACGTATATAAAATGATCCAACAATGGTATTTGACCCACGAAAGAACGTATATAAAATGATCCAACAATGGTATTTGACCCACGAAAGAACGTATATAAACTGATCCAACAATGGTTTTTGACCCACGAAAGAACGTATATAAAATGATCCGACAATGGTGTTTGACCCACGAAAGAACGTATATAAAATGAACCAACAATGGGATTTGACCCACAAAGAATGATATTGGCGAGGTATTCTTTACTCCAGGAGATTCCCCAAATCCACACAGGTGTAAAGCCCGGCTAAAGTTCCTGGGAGATGTGAAATAAAGGTTATACGCGCGTTAATCTAACGGACATCCAGAGAACGATGTAAATAGGGTGGTGTTCAAGGTTAGGTAACATGCAAATCTCACGTGAAGTTTCCTAACGGAGTGAGGGCGGGCTGCTCAATCATTAATCACCCCAGGACTCGCCACAATGGACCTCCACACATTTCCTGTTTTCTCTTTCCCGGACCTTTCTAATTTGATTAGAGAAGACGTGTGGAGGCTTGAAACGTCGTGACTGGACACCAGGCAAGATATACTGCGGTAGCTTGCCTAAATTCGTAGTCATTCTGCAATGGCCCTGCGTTTGTTATGGCTACCTGACATCGTTTCAATTTGATTAAAGAAGACGCGGCGGCTTGAAACGTTGTGACTGGACACCAGGGAAGTTATACTGTGGTAGCTTGGCTGAAATTGGAATCATTCTGAAATCGCCCTGCGTCTGTTATGGCTACCTGACATTGTCCTAATTTAATTATAGAAGACGCTTCTTCTCGTTTAGCTGAAAGGTCCTACGGCAGGTAATGCTGGGGAATCGGTAGAACGATTCTGCTATGGTACTTATCCTGTTTGGATTAGCTATATTTTCTAATTTGACTAGAGATTATTTCTCCTTGGCCAGTGGTTATAATGTTTGATCGACAACCTCAGCCTAGCTGACTTCAGAAAACTACTACAAATGAAGATGTTCTAAGCGCGCCACGAAATATGTTCTCTTCTGATTTTTTTTAGAAAATTGGTTAATGAATAAAGTTTTTGAGGGTAAAAATAAATAGGAAGAGAAAGGTAGGAAGAAGAAGAATTGGACGGATGGACCGTCTGGCAAGTTATGAATAAATAAAGATAAAGAAATATATGCCATTGGAGACCAAGACAAGAACAGACAAACTGAAAATTTGGACTGGAAGGGAAGAAATAAAGAACTCAAGATAGAGGTGTGTGATGACTGAGGCACAATCATTGATGGATATGTCTGCTGGTTAAATGGCGCCATCAATATCCCTCGATGTCTTTCAGAAGGTTCTGGAATAGCTTTTATCATAGAAAGCGACAAAACTCCTGCAGTGCGTCTTCAGAAAATTTTCATGAAAAAAACGATGAATTCCTATTTACGAAATCAATCATTTAATCCAACTGGTCTCCTGTGTAAATATTCATTATAGCAGAATAAACCCAATGCAAACTAAAATAGCGAAGCTTTCGTTTGTTAACTCTTTCTAAGGCCTCCTGAGGAAGAATTCATGTTCAAAAGCTAGCCTGATTTTTAATAAAGAAGTACGTTGCAATTATTCCTTCTATTGACTTTTTATTACGCACTATTGAAAGTATCTTTAAATTAAAAACTCAATGCCGTGTTTCCGATTGGTGAACGCAAAAACATTAGTTTCAGCATTATAACTTCCATCCAATGGCAGTAGTCATGGAGACTGAAACTAGTCTTGTATCAATAATCTTAAAAGATTTTACATTTAATCAATGTATCCTTGTATAGATGGGATAATAAATATAATTACTGAAGAGCATTGCTCGATGCAATTATATGTATACTCCTCTACAGACCTATAAGCTTATGTCCATAAGTTCCCTGAAACACCCCTAATCTGCCTTCCATAGTAAATGCAGGATATATAAGAGAACCAATTCAGTATAAGGAAGTCGGTGGTAAAGTGGGTAACATCCACAATTCCCGACAGTCATGAACTGGGATTGAATCCCGCGTTAACATTTTGTTTAATATGTAAATACCCTTCACATATTATTCATTGTTGCAATTATCATAAACTAGGTTGCTCTTTTTGAGCGGTACGTAATAAAGTGATTTTGGAACAATTCAGTATAAATGTAGAGCGGTCTGGAGATTAAATTGGTGAAACCGCTGAGAGGGTTCACCACTGATGAGCCAAGCCCTCTCATTCAATAACTTTATCATTGCAGCAAGGTCTATAGAGATAATATTTAATGATATACGTGAAAAGAAATACATATTGACAAAAATAATTATTATAAATTTCATCTATATAGATGGCAATTAAATTTTTAAAAACATTCAAAAAATCTATGTCAGCACATCTTAAGAAATATTATTCCTAAAATAATAACTTAGATTTTACAAACAAAAAAAAAAGTTTATATATATACTATATAGTTTTTCTTCGATTAAAAGCGACAACAACAGATATGACGTAATTTGAGAAAGCGATCACGTCACTTCCGCGGTGCATAGTTCCGGAAGTAGGGCATTCCTTCGTGGAACCCCCAAAATAGTTAGGATGGAAAGGAGGGAGTTCCAGACATACTGACGTCTGATTGGCCCAAATAAGTGGCAGACGTAATTAGGAAACGAAAACGCAAGTATCGTCTGACATTTTTTACTTTCTAAATAACGCAGACGACTTTTTTAAATAGGGACCCCGTTTGGGCGCCAACAGGCGTTAGTTGTTAGAATTAGGTTTAGCAGTTGTGCGATCGTCTGGTTTTTATTTTTAATTGATTTAAATAATGAAATATGCATATATTGAGTATCGTCTGACATTTTTTTTACTTTCTAAATACCTCAGACGACTTTTTTTTAAAGGAATTATCAGTATTTTTTTAAAAAAATTGAAATATGCAAATATGGAAATGTGTATTTTGTTTAATAGGGTCTGTGATAAATGAATATATAAGAATATACATTTATTTTTGAATCTATAAATGAAATTCAAAACTATTTTAACGCGAAATTATCTTTTTACAAAAAAAATAAAATAATTTCTTATTATCTTTTCTATGATGGAAAAAATCTGGAGGAGTATGGCTCATCAGTGGTGAGCCCTTTTAGCGGTTTAGTAGGTTAAACTGTCGAAACCTCTGGGGAGGGTTCACCACTGATGAGCCAGATTTTCCCAAAACTTTTTCCATGACAGCCTATACAGTAGAAAGTTGTTTTATTTAATAAAAAATTGACCTATAAAATAGTTTTAAATTCATAACATTCGTTTAAAAGATTTCCAGAAATGTGAAATGGGCTTTTGTGTTTTAAAGAAAGGCAAATGTCCCCATGCGTTTTTTTTTTTCTCTCTCTGTGGGATATAAAAAAATAAGCAAATACTTGGTTTTATGTTAATAATATTATGTTTAAAAAAATTATGTATAAAACCTTTTCTTTGCATTTGCTTTCTTGTTTTTTTTAGCTCGATTGATTATGCATTTCGTAGAGAAGTAGTAGGCGTTAGAAGGATCCATAAAATTATTAAAACACACACAAAAATAAATTATTATTTTGAAAAAGTCACATAATATATGCACTTATGGACAAAACTTAAGGCAGTAGAAAGTATTTGATGTCGCCAATCATCTATTTTAAGGATACAGGGCCAATTTTGTTCAAACTTGGTTATCCCGTGTGTCTTACATAAAATTAATGATTAAAAAAATAAAAAGTGGAAGACAAAATTCGATCTCAATAGCTTTGTATATACTTATTCGAAACACATATCTGGTATTAAAACATCCATTTAGTAACATAAATTAAACCACACTTTTGTTCCATGACGTGAAAATCACTCATGAGGAATGCATCGAGAATAAGCTGCAATTTTTCAAGAAGACCAAAGTAAATTCCAAAAGACGCGGCAAAGCACCGCAAGAAGAAAAAAGGTCAAAATATAGTCATAACATTTCGAAAGAAACTAAAGGAATACTAAGGCATGAAGACTAGAGAAAGACTAAGTCCTTGCCATAGCATTCTGAAAAGGCTCAAAGAATGTCAAAGACGTTGCTATAATATTCTAGAAACGACCAAGAAAGACTAAAGCATGACATTCTCAAAAGCACCAAAACGTTTCCGATCATTACGAAAGCAACTAGATAAATACTAAGGCATATATGACAGCCTCAAAAAGATTAAAGAAGACCTGATCAGTGCCATAACATTCCGAAATAGACCGAAGAATAAGAGGCGTTTTCATAACATCCTATAAAAGAGACTGACGAAAGACTAAGGAATGGCGTCTTTAACAAGCCAAAGAAGGACCAAAGTGTTTTGAAAAGAATCCAATGAATCCCTAGGTATTACCAAAACATCCTAAAAGGGATAAAAATAAGCACCGTAGCGTTCCCATAGCGTCCTCAAAAAGGCCAAATCTAGGTATTAAAATGTCACAAAAACATTGTCCTGACGTCCCGGAGGGGAAAAAAAGGACCAAAGTAGGTGCGATGGCCGCCAAAAGAGAAAATCCGGCTGGATGTTGAGGTCCTCATTAACCGGCCGAGTATATTTGTCAAGTCAACCGGGCTGTTTGGCCAGCAAACAGCGGCGATATGGGACATGGATCATCGTACCCAGCTCTCTTAGCATTCCCTGAATCCTGGGGAGTTATCTCCGATATCTCAGCTAGTTCCTCTAATGAACATATTACTTTAGATATATACATCTAGTCTCGGATATTGAAGCTATTATAAAATAATCGCACATGGATCTCTGTACAAAACGCTCAGAAGGATATCGGTAAATTTGAAATATGGTAAAATCGGCAAAAAGTCAACATGTGTATACCTTGCTTTCGGGATATGAGACCCTCTTCAGTACCTATTTTACGATTGTATATGTGAAATTGGTAGAATCTGGCAAAGAGAGATGTATTTTTCAGCTAGAGAAAAGGTGATGCTTGTAACCCTCAGTACTGTGGGAGTTACGATTTATTAAATTCTACGGATATACAAAATTGGTATAATCTGGCAAAGAGATGTCTTTTATATTGAGAGAAAAGGTAACGCTTGTAACCGCAGTATCGTGGAAGTTACGATTTACAAAATTCCATGGATATGCAAAATTGGTAGAGTCTGGCAAAGAGTTGTATTTTAGACAGAGAAAAGGTAATTCTTGAACCTTCATTAGTACAAAGGACGTTTTAATTTTAACGAAATTCTATGCTTAAAAATGTAAAATTGGTAGAACCTGGCAACTATTCCGTTTAGCTAGAGAAAGAGCAATATTTGAAAATAACATTCAGCGGCATCTATATTATCAGTAGTTACTCTAAATACCAATTTCCTAGTAGGAACCAAAATGTAGACTATATATAAGACACAACTATCTAACAATGGTAGCTGCCTGGTAGAACAAATCGGCTAAAACACTGGGAGGGCTCAGCACTGATGAGTCAAGCCCTCCCAATATATTTCATCCATTCGATTAATGGTTGTAGAAATGTGTATTCTAAAAATACACTAAAATAGTGCTAATAATGAAAATACACTCATGGACAAAACTTAAGGAAGTTTTACTTTTCAGCATGTATATCGGGATTCAGACAATAACTCTTAAAGTTATTACAGTGACCTTTATTGAAGACACAAGAGATAACCAAGTGTGAACAACCTCTGTCTCCTTCAAGCAACATCAAAAACTTTCCACTTCCTTAAGTCTTGTCCATGAGTGTGGATATATTGATACACTGAATACACAACCTGCTTTAAACTTTGATGTGATAAATAAAGAGATATTCTAACTGTTACCTAGAAATATAGTTGTCTTATTATTGACTTTCTAAACTTGTAGAAAGGTCGAAACACACTCTGACATGTCTGAGTAGAAGATAAAGGTTGATGAACCTGCTAGACCACAACCCGGGGGGTGCAACAATATTCAATATAAATATATTCGCCTATTGACTCAAACTTCGAGTGTTCGTTGGGGTGGTTTGCTAGAGTTGCTATATCGCCTTGCTTCCTTGAATCCCTGTCGTTTCTGTTTAGCCATATCTCTAATAAAGATAGGTATTCATTCAATCATTGTGAGGGTTTTGTCACGCTTTGGGCTCAAAAATCATAAACTTTGGTTGGTAGCCCGTAAATTCATATTCTCTCTCTCTCTCTATTAAAAAAAAAAAAAAACAGATATCAAAGACTTCACTTCCCTAAGATTTGTCCATGGATGTAGTGGCGTATAGAGAAATCTGATTATAATACGATGCACTAGCGCGCCATCTGTTAGCGAAATTTCAAAACTATTTTAAACGCGTAAGATTCTTTTTGAAATAAAACAATTTCTACTGCCCTTACTGTAATAGAAAAATTAATGGGAGGGCCTGGCTCATCAGTGGTGAACCCTCCCAGCGGTTTCGCCAGTTTAATACTTTATACCCAGACAAATACCAGAATGAAGACATTCCGCTCAATACCGCCAAGATATTCAGGACGGAGTACACAGATTCCATAAGACGATAACCACAAAGAAACACAACCAATCATCGATGCTTGTTTTGTGGAATATTTCAATTTTCCGTGAACCACATATGTCAGTTGGTTGGTTGTTCCAGATCTTATCTGTTCCTTTGTCCTGACGTCCATTTCCATACAAAGTCATTGTTCCCTTCCGACTTCCGAACACATTTACATAGAAACTAATGGGTTCGCTAACCACAGATCAGATGAAATATTCGATATTTCTGTAAAAACCATTAGGTTGGAAGTTTGTTTTAAAAAGAGAATATAGATTCATCATTAAAAGTTCAGGAGTTATTTATTTCTCGATGTTTCGGCAACTTACTATATATATGTCAGGGGGTCGGTGGAAGGCTGGTTAAACCGTTTGGTTTTCGACCATTACGACCCGGGTTCGATTCCCGCATTGGACACTTTTTTCTGATAATTTTTTTTAAATGCTCCAATGGCCCCCGATTCTTGCAAAAGTTCAACCCCACCAGCGAGTGCAAGTAACCAAACGGGGCTCTGGCACATTTGTAAGTGCAAAGTCGAACTGCTTTTCACATGTGTAGACATGTGGTGCGCTTACAGTAAAAGCAGTCGCTAACTACCCACCATGATTATCATGGCCTGTACCACGTGTACTAGGGATAATAATAATAAAAAACTATATATGTCGTAAAGATAGATGGCCGGCATTCATACTTCTTCAAATAAAAAAGAACGCCCTTGCAGCCTTAGAATAATTTCTAACGCTTTTCCAAATGTTTTAATTTTTGCTCGCTCCTGACGAAGACAAAAGATTTGTGTCTAAACGTCGAGACAATAAAAAGATTTACTGGCCGAAGTGTATTTTATTTGAAGAAATTACTATATATGGTTTATATATATAGCCATAAAAACCTCCTGCAGAGAAACCTCAGATCCTCACAGGCAATGGTAGCCTCTAAAACGGAAGAAGAGCATTATATCCACCTAGAAACCTTATTCAGCAGACTAAATTCCTATGGATTAAGAATCAATCTTTCTAAATCTAAATTCCTAGTACAGGAAATTGATTTTCTAGGATACCTAATTACCTCTCACGGTGTGAAACCACTCCCAACAAAGGTTAAAGCTATTCTAGAATATAAGAAACCAAAAACAGTTCATGAATTACGCATATTTTTGGGAATGCTAAACTTTTATCGTACCTTTTTGAACAATGCCGCAGAGACTCAGGCAATCCTTCATGAATACTTGAGGGGAGCCAAGAAAAAGGATAGAAGCGAAATAAAATGGTCTGAAGAAGCTGAAGTTCAGTTTGAAAAATGCAAACAAGCCCTAGCTAATACAGCACTGTTAGCCTACCCCGATACTGAACTGCCTATCTCACTCTGTACAGATGCTTCAGATCGGGCAGTTGGATCAGTTCTCCAACAGCTTGACAATAATAATTGGAAACCAATAGCATTTTTCTCTAAAAAATTAAATCCTGCTCAATGTAATTATAGTACATATGATAGAGAGCTTCTCGCAATATATTTGTCTATCAAATTCTTCAAGCACCTGCTTGAGGCACGTGAATTTACAATTTTAACTGATCACAAACCTTTAATTTACGCATTCAAACAAAAAAATGAGAAAGCTTCTCCTAAACAATTAAGACATCTACAATACATTTCCCAATTCACTACTGATATCAAGTACATAAAAGGTACTGACAACATAGTCGCCGATGCTCTTTCAAGAGTTGATGCTATCACAACTATCGACTATGAAGAGATCGCCAAAGAACAAACTGGTGATTCAGAACTACAAAACCTGATATCAAAGAATACTTCTCTAAAATTTAAGCAATGCCCACTACAATCAGGCAAATTGTTATGGTGTGACGTGTCTACTAATAATATTAGACCATTCATTCCAATTAAATTCCGAATGATGGTTTTTAAGAATTTCCACGAACTCTCACACCCAGGCATCAAAGCCACTACTAAACAATTAACATCAAGATTTATATGGCCCAATATGAACAAAGACATTAGAAAATGGGCTCAAGCTTGTGTCAACTGCCAAAAGTGCAAGGTGTCCATACACACGAAATCAGAAATAGGCAAATATCAAGAAGTGGATGAAAGATTTAGTGTTGTCCACATAGATCTAATTGGTGCTTTACCTCCATCGAATGGTAACATCTACTGTCTGACCTGCATCGACAGGTACACCAGCTGGATGGAAGTTGTTCCGCTACCAGATATGAAGTCTGAAACGGTAGCGAGAGCGTTCTACGAAAACTGGATTGTTAGATTTGGAGCACCGCATACAGTGATATCAGACCGAGGAAAGCAGTTTACTTCTCAACTTTTCAAAGATTTAACAACGCTGTGTGGTATCAAACTTCGTCATTCCACGGCGTACCACCCTCAGTGTAACGGGAAGATTGAAAGGCTTCATAGAACCATTAAAACTGCCATTCGTGCCCACAATAGTATTAAGTGGACAGAAACGCTGCCAACAGTTCTCCTAGGCTTGCGTGCTGCTATCAACAAAGATACCAACCATTCTTTGTCTCAGATGGTCTATGGCAAAACCATCAGACTGCCTGGCGAATTCTTTGATGATTCTAAACATCACCTGCATGCTGAAGAATTTGTTCAACAGCTTCAAAAGCAAATGGAATTGCTCAAACCCTTAAATGAAAAACATCATTCGAAGACTAAAGTATTTGTTCATAAAGATCTGAAAACATGTTCACATGTATTTATCAGGACAGATCGAGTGAAGAAACCTCTGGAACCACCATATGAGGGACCCTTCCCAGTCCTTGAAAGAACAGACAAGTATTTCACACTCAAAGTGAAAGGAAAAAATGTTACCACATCGATTGACCGATTGCGACCTGCATACTTACTGGCAGATTCGGACAATATAACTGCAGAACACCCTGCTGCAACAAGACCCATCGTGTCGGGAGCGCTGCCTTCTACATCGTCCCAACAGAATCCTGACCCACCAGATGTGGAGAAGTACACAGAATTCCAAGGAACAGGATCAGCACCAGACCTGCCTAGGACAAGATCGGGGAGAATAATCAAGAAACCCGTGAGATTTAAGGAGCAATAGACTATATTTCTCCTTATTTTATTTTCTTGCCTATATGATGTATATATATTGTACTTAACCATTTTGTGCACAAATCGTGACTACGCCACTGGAGGGGGAGTACTGTGGGGACCAGGGATGCAGCACCCCGCCACCGCCGCCGAGATAAATAAACAGACGGCTGCCATAAATCACCACGACCGCGGCACCACAGCGGAGGAATTCCGAGAGAGGACCAGACGTGCATTCCGGGCTGTCTCCTCTTTGTCTTCCCATATAAATGTAGCCAACAAGAAACTCCAATAAACACTAACTTTGAGAGACTTTCTGAGCCATCGCTGGACCAGCAAATCGACACACCACATCTCCAGTAAGGTAAACAACCCCGGCCACCACAGACTCTACAGCTGACAAGGCTCCGCAGTGTTCCTTAGTCTCTAATGAATATCTTACTTTAGATATATACATCTAGACTCGGATATTGAAGCTATTATAAAAGAATGAATGGTAACAAATGGGACATATCTCATATCGATCTCTGCACGGAGCTTCAGAAGGATATCGGTATGTAGGAACCAAAATGTAGACTATATATAAGACACAGCTCTGACTATATAACAATGGTAGCTGCCTGGTAGAACAAATTGGCTAAAACATTGGGAGGATTTAGCACTGATGAGTCTGTCAAATTATATTGACAAATATTTGCAATCTTATCATATCTTATCTCAGGTTTTAGTGGAAAGAATTTGTGTTTTCGTTTGTTTGTGAACAAGTCTCTCCCGCCTTCTCGCCGAGAATGCCGCGAAGCCCATTTTGACCCCCGCCCAACTGCATCAGGAGAACGAGGAGGCGTTGCTACCCTTCAAAGATTGCTTTACGGACCCTAATCAGAAACAAGGTACCGTGTGGAAACTGTACGCCGCCATGCACAGCTTCATCAGGTTGCGGGAAGGGCAGATTAATGCCCTCCTTGCTGAGGTGGAGAGCCTCTCTGGCATCCTCGCGTCCTTTAAGGAGCTGGATGAAGATGCCAACAAGCCCGAGACTGACTGCCACAGCACCCAAACAAGCCCTCCTCCCTGCTTAAAGGAAACCAGCTCCCAGACTGACTCCAACAAGCCCGCCACTCATGCTGCAACCAAGAGGAAGCAGCCTGAAGCTCCCAACCCCCCTGCCAAAAGATCCAACCTGAAAGGTCCAGCGAAACCTGCGCCTTCCCGCCCCACCAAGCCTGCGGCCGCCCAAGTGGTCCTCCATGGGGAAAAATCGGCGGCCCACACAGTGGTCGTCTCTGATGACCCACAGGCTGACCCTAGGGAGATTTACAAGGCTGTCCGCGCTGCCCACACTCTACCCCAAGGTGTTTGGGCCTCTCTACGCACCAAGGGGAAGCTGGTCCTCCACTCCAGCAATCCAGACATCATCCCTGAGGTAACAACCTCCCTGGCCAGCAAGCTAACGGGAATGAAGGTCCGCCAACAGAAGGTGATCCTGCCTCGCATCTGCCTCTTCAAAGTGGATGAGGAAACATCCAACTCCACCATTGAAGAGACGCTGCTGGGAACTCCTGCTGTCAGCCAACTAACTGGGGACAAGGTGGTGCGCGTGGCGCACCGCTCTGCAACCAGAAACGGGACCTGCACCGCCTTCATCGAGGTGGACCTCAACACCTTCAGAGCTCTGGGCATTCGCGGAAGGATCGTGGTGGATGGAGTGATCCTCAACTTCGAGGAGTCCATCCGCGCACGAATCTGCTTCCGCTGTTGTGGCTTCGGCCACAACTCCGCCCAATGCACCAGAGACCCCAAATGCTTCCACTGCGGTGAAGGCGGCCACGATGGTCGTTCCTGTCCCTCCGCTGCCGACCGGCGCACTTCCAAGTGCGCCAACTGCTGTGCCCAGGGCCTCTCAGACAAGCACGAGGCGAGAGCCTCAAGCTGCCCCACCTTGAAGCTTAGAGCCCTCCAATTCTAGGCTTCCAAGACCTCCTGCCTCCTCAACTGGCCTCCATCCTGGCTTCTCACCCATCAAGGCGCTGTTTCCCTGACCTCTCCAGCTTCTCCCCCCTGCGATGACACCTCCACTGCCAGAATCTCGGATCCCTTCCCACCAGTTCGCGACCTGCAGCCATAGTAGGGCTAGAAGACCCATTTTTGTGGCCAATTAGCCCGGATTCTCAACAACTACTGGGTCGACGCGAGTGTGGTGGATTATCGTGTGGGGACGCTTAAAGTGTTCTCTGCGTGATTTATCCGTGTCTGGCAATCTCGGCGCATACCTGTGTAACCCCGGTCCGATCCCTACCTAAGCAGCAATAAAGCTAAGTACTGTTTTTTTATTTTATTTAACGAATTGTGGTTTATTATTTACTTTTTTTTTTGTCATTTTGAAGAGGTGTTGTACTTTTGAGTCCACGATTTTTCTGTGTTTAAGTTACTCTTACTGTAGGCCCTAGTATATTGTATTTGTGTGTTAACCCGTAAATAGTAACTTTTGTCATGTCAAGCCCTCACAATATATTTTATCCATTCGATTAGTGGTTGTAGAAATGTGTATTCTCTAAAAAATACACCAAAATAGTGTTAATAATGAAGTGTTATAATAAAATTTAAAAAAACCCTATTTTTTGTCTGAGAGGGTCAAAACTTCTTTCATAAAATTGAGAGAAAAAGAGATAGAGGAAAAGAGATAGAAAAAACTCACTATATATTTCAATAGATGCCTCTATATATAAAAGCCAAAGCTATATTTCAATTATCTTTTAAGAGACATTTTTTTATTAAACGCTAAATCAATTTCTATCATCGATACATCATCAAATAAAATCAAAAGATAAGGAAAAGCAATCATCAATCTTTTTTTTTTTTGACGTGACAACGTCTTAAATTAGGTTGCGGCTGGGAGTCACTTATGAAAAAGTGTAACGCCCGGTAACGTTACGATGAGTCATCGAACGAGAGTGCTGCGCGCGCAGCGCTAGAGAATTAGGCGCATTGAATCGGCGCATGCTTGTCTCTGTCTTTGTCTTTCTCGAACGTTCTTGGCGTTGGAAAAACAAGAAAGCGTCATAATACAAGTTCACACGTGTGGTTAAAGTATCGTCAGCTGTGTCTGTAGTGAAAATGTGGAGTGCTTAGATTCGTCATTTACAACAACTACAACAATAAAGGTAAATAATTGTACACTGATATTTCATTATCGTAAACTATGATTGATTGATTAATTGTTAGATTGACACAAAAGTTGAGAAACTGAGTTTATAGGTTATTGTCATACTATTGATAAATGTTGATAGTGTTAAGTAAATTATTAGTTTAAAATTAATTAATTAATTAATTATTATTTTACAAATTTTAAATAGTTTCAAATTTATTTAGCAAAAATTTGAACCTTCGATCTGAATAAATGTTTTGATTTTCGAATTGATTCTTTAAAATTACAAATATTAAGAAAAAGTGGCAGATATAAGAAAACTTTATTTAAACTGTGTTGAGCAAGAATTTTAACATCTAATTTAAGTAAATGTTTTAATTTTCAACTTCATCATTTACAATTACAAATTTTATTTAATTTCAAATTTATTTAGCAAAAATTTGAACCTTCGATCTGAATAAGTGTTTTGATTTTCAAATACCAACGCGGCTGGTGGAGTGGCGATCTATCGTAAATTATCATCGACATCTACGGCGGAAGTGTTCCAAGTTGCGATTACAGACGTAACTCGTGTCATTAAAACCAAGGGTGACATGTGCATGACTGAAGTTACTTGCTTCGCCGCTAATACTAGCTTCAAGTTTATACTCGGTGCTGTATATATTCATCCAGGAGCTAGTATGCAGGATATTGGAATGTTACTATGGCAAGGACTCGGTCCGTACATTCACAACAGCCAGTACGTGCCACCGTTCGTGCAAGTTGATTCTAGTATACCGATTCTTCTGTGTGGTGATTTTAACAAAAACGTAAAGCCTGACAACTCGTTTCTTAAATTCATGAAAAATACGTATAATCTTGATTGCGTATCAAACGTTTCTAAGTCAACTACGTTAAAAGGAACAACTATCGACTTGACTTTCGCAAGACACATTACAGCAGAAACACTTCCTTTCATTTCATATTTCTCCTATCATCGTCCTATCCTCAACAAAATCACTCAAATAGGAATTAGTTAAGTTTAAGTTTACATGTACAATGTTTTAGTAAACAAAATATATTTCTATAGTTAAAATTTGTGCAATTCTTATTTTCATTCAATTCCTTGTTCCTATTGTGCAATTTAATTATATTCATATCAATAAATATTCTACCGTTGTCACGTAAAATCTTCGCCCGTAAAACCGACTTTACAGGCAACCATTGTTTTTTTTTAAATCAATAAATATCATTTAACGTTGGACTTGTAAATATTTGCAGACGATGACCACCCAAGTTTATCAAAGCAGACGATACCGTGTCCGCCATTTTGAAATCCGTCAAGCCAATTAGCGACCCAACCAAGTTTTTTTACAAGATCTAAATCAAAAAAGTAAATAAAGGCGAAGAGACCTGTATAGAAAGAAGGGTAAAGAAAGAAAGGAAAAAACTTCATCATTTTTTCAGTATAGATTTCCAGGCGGTCTTTTTTAAGAAGAAAAATGACGCAATTTATTTATCTTTGTGTAGTTCTGGAAGGTTGAGCCTTTAATTATGATGATAATGAACTATCATCATTATTTTTTATCTTTCTCTTTGAGGGAAACATTAGATAAATAGAACAAGCTGCTTTTTTTTTCTCTTTTTTTTTCCATTTTGGAATTAATTTTTGGTCGTATTTTTATCCACCCCTCATAGACAAAAGCTTAGAGAAGTGGAAAGTCTTTGATATCGCCGGTCGTCTACCTTTTTGAAAGCGACAGAAGAAATTCTGTTCACACTTGGTCATCTCGCGTGTCTTCAATAAAGGTCACTGTAATATCTTTCAGAGTTATTGTCACGATATACATGGTAAAAGGTACAGCTTCCTTAAGTTTTGTCCATGAGTGTATAGTATCATAATCACGTCTAAGTACATGTGACTTATTCAAAAGGAAGACTTTAAAATAAGTATAACAGTTTAGTAGTAAAAAAGGTACCTATATATATATAATAGGGATTTATTCTCTATTACATCAGCTATTTTTTCCATACAAATCTTTGTTTCTCTCTCAAATTGTCTGAGAAAGATTTGTGGTATTATATCGAAAGCTCAAAATCCTTTTATATATATATGAAGAAACTCTTTGCATTCTATTTTTAGCCCTTACGTTCTAATAAATTTTGCGATTATTTCAATTAATAGAATGGGTGGTTGGTTGATGTAGAGCATTCCTTTTCTCTACACTCGTACAGATGAAAAAAGAACTTTTCCGAAAGCTTCTGGTATGAACAAAGAGAAGGCGCTTTGTGTGTCTCATATAATCCTTATATCTTTTATTTTATAATACACTTTAAAAAATAAATAAAACTTAATAATAAGTTTTAAAAGTTGTCATGTGCTACTATAAATTAAAAATTATAAAAGCTTTCGAGTATCTTACCTTCCTCAGGTCTCTTATTACTTATTTGAATTACCAAAGCAAGAGTTACGAATCAATCTGGGAACTAATTATACCGAGATTTAAAAAAGGAAAGCGTTGAAATTCTCCTGATAAATGCGATGAAGGAAAAGAACGGTGTTGACACGAAAGCAGTAGGTACAAGGAAAAAACATGATCATCACACAAACGACATTAGAACATCGTCAATAAACTCGGCAGTTAGCCAATAGTGTTTCTTACTTTGAAGTAAGTTGGGAATAACGTTTGTTCTACATTCCAGCGTAATTTGAGAGTTCTGTTCTAAATAGAGTAAAATGTTAAGCAGACATTTTTGTAAAAGTAGCCTAGTCGATTGTGGTTGCTGTTAGTACGAAGCCTAAAGCCTACCATTATACCACTTTAAAGCTGTTAGTACTTTCTATTTGTCCTCCTACTTGTATATAGCTATTCTCCGGCGTGGAACTGAGAAAGGTACAAGAAGACCTTGTGTAGAGGAGAACTCTCTCAAGGTGGGGAAGTCTTTCTTGCTGAATAAATATTTGTACATATTCCTTTTTTTATATATCCAATCATACTCGTAGACAAAACCTAAGGAAGTTGTACATTTTAGCATGTATATCGGGATTTAGACAATAACTCTGAAAGATATTAGAATGACATTTATTGAAGACACACGAGATAACCAAGTGTGAACAAAATCGACTCTTTTTCTTAAAAAAAAAAAAAAAAAATAGACGACCGGCAATATCAAAGACTTTCCACTTCCATAAGTTTTGTCCATGAGTGTTATTCCCTGATCTATTTCTTTTCGGGACCCATATGTTTATAGCTGGCAGTACTCTCAGAGCCTCGTTTTCAGTCTCTTGATGATATCCTAGGTTTCCTCAATCTTCCTTCCATACATCTCTCCAGGAATTTCCTAACCAACACACATTCAGAAAACCCTTATTTTGTAAAAATACTTTGAAAAATACGTTGTGCTGTGATTTAAGTAATTAGTGTCATGATATATCCCGGCAAAACACGACCTGGCCACTTTACCAGCTAAATACCTCTTTGTCAAATTCGAAAGATTTATTGAATCCATGAAGTCAAAGCCTTCCCTGGACTAACTAGACCCATTAGCCCGAAACCCTGGTCTCCAGGTGGGCATACTGAATTTACTAAAGCTGATGTTGTGGCTTTGTCACCGATCCTGAGTCCGCTAGTTTGCGGAAACGATCAATAGATGGCGCTTAGTATTAACGTCTATTTTGATAGGCGAGGTGACGATTCTTATTTTGATGAACATCCTACCGGCAAGATATCCACATATATTCAGGAGTGAGTTGTTTTTAACGGAGGTTTCTGATGACTTGGTGTCTAGATTTTTGAAGTAGTACCCTTGCTATAGGAAAACACTTTAAAAACTTGTGTTTTTTAAAACGATTTTTTCATGAAATTTGGGTTAAATCTCAATTTGGAGACATTAACGGATTCTAGGTGGCTACTGAGACTCCTAAGGAAAGCGCAACCAAATATCAGCAATCAACAAAACACCGGGTAAACTGGGAAGATGCCATAAAGGAGATGAAAGTATGTACCACACGGGACACCAAGGAAATAACCAGGTAACAGCAATCAGGTAAACTGGGAAGATCTCAGCACGGAGATGAAGGTATGTACCACACAGGACATCAAAGAAATAGCCAGGTAACAGCAATCAGGTAATCTGGGAAGATCTCAGCACGGAGATGAAAGTATGTACTACACGGGACACCAAAGAAATAACCAGGTAACAGCAATCAGGTAATCTGGGAAGATGTCATAAAGGAGATGAAAGTATGTACCACACGGGACACCAAAGAAATAACCAGGTAACAGCAATCAGGTAATCTGGGAAGATCTCAGCACGGAGATGAAGGTATGTACCACACAGGACATCAAAGAAATAACCAGGTAAGAGCAATCAGGTAAACTGGGAATATGCCATAAAGGAGATGAAGGTATGTACCACACAGGACATCAAAGAAATAACCAGGTAACAGAAATCAGGTAAACTGGGAAGATGCCATAAAGGAGATGAAGGTATGTACCACACGGGACACCAAAGAAATAACCAGGTAACAGCAATCAGGTAATCTGGGAAGATCTCAGCATGGAGATGAAGGTATGTACCACATATGGGACACCAAAGAAATAACCAGGTAACAGCAATCAGGTAAACTGGGAAGATGCCATAAAGGAGATGAAGGTATGTACCACACGGGACACCAAAGAAATAACCAGGTAACAGCAATCAGGTAAACTGGGAAGATGCCATAAAGGAGATGAAGGTATGTACCACACGGGACACCAAAGAAATAACCAGGTAACAGCAATCAGGTAATCTGGGAAGATCTCAGCACGGAGATGAAGGTATGTACCACACAGGACATCAAAGAAATAACCAGGTAACAGCAATCAGGTAAACTGGGAAGATGCCATAAAGGAGATGAAGGTATGTACCACACGGGACACCAAAGAAATAACCAGGTAACAGCAATCAGGTAATCTGGGAAGATCTCAGCACGGAGATGAAGGTATGTACCACACAGGACATCAAAGAAATAACCAGGTAACAGCAATCAGGTAAACTGGGAAGATGCCATAAAGGAGATGAAGGTATGTACCACACGGGACACCAAAGAAATAACCAGGTAACAGCAATCAGGTAATCTGGGAAGATCTCAGCACGGAGATGAAGGTATGTACCACACGGGACACCAAAGAAATAACCAGGTAACAGCAATCAGGTAATCTGGGAAGATCTCAGCACGGAGATGAAGGTATGTACCACACGGGACACCAAAGAAATAACCAGGTAACAGCAATCAGGTAATCTGGGAAGATCTCAGCACGGAGATGAAGGTATGTACCACACGGGACACCAAAGAAAACAGCCAGGTATCAGGTAATCTGGGAAGATCTCCGAGGAAGAGAGACGATGACGACCAAGATAACCAAGGACGCCGGCATTATGCAAGAGCCACCTGCTTTTAAAAGAAGGATGCTCTGCTGGAGCAGCTGTCCAGGAGGATGCCAGCACTTGTTCTTGACCACTCGGGAATCCCCTGACAGCCTATCTGACCTACAAACACGTACTGTACTCACGGCGCCCATCCTTAGGTGTCGAGCTCCATATTTAAGGCAAGAGAACCACGCAGAGATAGCTTGAGTGAGAATCAATCGCTATTACGTTAGTGCGAAATCTATTTCGAACTTTGTCGTTCTTCTACAGGTATTTCAATCAGATTGAGCGCGAACAATAAAGTCCGAAAGCTTGTACAAATACGTCGCATTAAAAAATCCTTTACTCTGAACCAATAGCTATCGTTTATTCAACATTTTGTCTATATACACTCACGGACAAAATTTTAAGAAATGGGAATTCTTTGTTATAGCCAGTCATCTATTTTTTTTAAGGAGACAGAGGCAATTTTGTTCACACTTGGTTATTTCGTGTGTCTTCAATAAAGGTCACTGTAATATATTTCAGAGTCATTATCTGAATCCCGATATACATGATAAAAGGTACAACTTCCTTAAGTTTTGTTCGTGAAAGTGTATTGTACGATAATATTTATTATTATATATATATATATATCCACAGAATGCTGATATTTATTTACTCATAAAATCTCTCTACTTTCTGTTCATATTTTTACGTAAAAAGATTAAATTTTGTTGATTAAGATAAATACTTTGTCATCCTCTCACGTTTGTTTCTACACGATCAAACAGTGGTAAACCATCATGGGAGGTTGATCTCATGTCAACCGATCCATACCTGGATAAGACGTGGGTGTGTCAAATTATATTGACAAACATTTTCAGTTTTTTTTCTTTTTTCTGATCTGGTTTTAGAGGAGAGAATGTTGTCTTCGTTTGTTAGTGAACCAATCTCTCACGCCTTCTCATTGGACGAATGTGGCCATGTCTGTATATAAGAGGGGACTAAGGGAATTCTAGGGGGACCCAGAGCGTGGAGAATTGGTGTGGAGACACTTAAAGTGTTTTTCTACGTGGTTTTTCCGTATCTGGCTGTTCTCTTCGCATCCCGGTGTCACCCGAGTCCGATCCCTACCAACGCTACAATAAAGATAAGTACTGTTTTATTTTATTTAACAAATCGTGAGTTGTTTTTATCTCCTTTTTATTGTTAGTGTTGTACTCTTGAGTGTACTTTTTTCTATGTTTAAGTTACTCTTACTGTAGACCCTAGTTTATTGTTTTTAAGTGATAACCCGTAATAGTAACTTTTGTCAGGTGGTCATTGAATTATTTAAATTATTTTTTTCTTGACCAGGAAACTCTTTACAGCCTCCATCGTTATAATACTAATACAGAAATATAAACAAAATATTCGATTTTTTCATTAGAAAGATCGGCTAGTTGAAAGTCTGTCACGAGGTTTCGGTAAATATACTCTCACACCATCGTCAGGTGTGAAACAAATTAAACTTGTAGAAAAATATTTAAAAGTTTTTTTTTTTTTTACTACGTTAAATAATCTTATTCGTGCAACTAAAGGCTGCTGATGGCTTGCGCCATCTGTCGGAATAAATATCAACTAAACGTTGGTTTTATAATTATTCCAGAATTGACCAAATACTCATTCTTGATTAACACGTACGTGGTTAGCTTTTCTTGATTAATCAAGAATGGGTATTTGGACAATTCTGGAATTATAATAAAAAAAATCAACGTTTAGTTGATATTTATTCAGACAGATGGCGCAAGCAAGTTGAGTTCGAGTCTAGCCTTGGAGGCTTCCAGCGATGACGTGGCCTCTAATCCTTTCTAAACCTGGGTCGCCGCCGCTGAATGATTGGCACAGGAGGTCGTCGCAGACGCCCTAACGTGACCCACGCGCTCTATGAACACGGCTGACAAACTTCAAAACTTTATTGGCTGATGCCGCTCCAAACCGGGTCATCATATAACACCTTGTCAAGTGCTTCAATTTTCACTTTTTACTGGCGAGGACAATTCGAATGTCGAAAGGTCGAGAAAACAAAAGCATTTAACAAGCCAAAGTGTCTCTAAATTATAAGAAAGTGGGAAGGCAGGGGATATATACAAAGGTTTATTTACAATATTATTATATTATCAATGTCTATAGATCCGGAATCTTAGTTTCTTGGGAATCTTGTTCTTGGAAAGGTTTGTTTTCTGGTTTGTTCGATATTTAAAGTTTATTTTTTTCCACTTTTTATTTATCGACTATCAACAAACTCTACTTATGTCTAGAGAGACAATACTATCCTCATCTAGTAGTTGCCCAATGTTTGAAAACACATCTCAATATTGCTCATCTGTAAGAACGAGAAACTGTATGAAAAAATTTCCACATTACCTTACTCTACAATAACCTAGTATACCATAATAATCATGGTGGGTAGTTAGCGACTGTTTTTACTGTAAGTGCACTACATGTCTATACACTTAGAACACAGTTCGAATTTTGCACTTACAAATGTGCCAGAGCTCCGTTTGTTTGCTTGCACTCATTGGTGGAGTTGAAATTTTGAAAAAAATCAGGGGCCATTGAAGATTTTTTTTTCTTAAAAAATTGTGTCCAATGCGGAATTCGATCATCCCCCAGATCATGGCTGTCGAAAAATCGACTTTTTATACCGCTCCTCCACTGACCACCGTTTTAACATATCAATATAAAGGGATATATAAAATGGATAGAATTAGACATGAAGCCCGGTACAGATGTAATTCAGCGTAGGCAGAGAAACCCAGCAACATGTCAACGGCCAGTCCGGGCCACGACACTCACTATGTAGCTATAAATATGTGCTACTCCTCCCCACCTCTCTGTGACTCACTGCTCATCCTTCCGTCAATATCCCACCCTTCGACCATTGCTCAACATTTCTTATAGGAAACATTTCCGTAACAAACTTCTCCATTTGCAGAAGGATGAGGTAGGATTTCAGCCATCCAGTTTTTCAAAGTTCTGGTTAGTCACTCCAGATAGGTGGGATTTGTGATCTTCATATGGAACTCACAGTCTTTACCCAATCTTATACTCACTCCATCTATGATAGCGCATTCAGGATATAATCCGGACAGCCAAATCTCGACAGGGATAAAAATCGCGACAATCTGAAATCCCGACATAGTCGAATTCCAACAAATGAAAAATCAGAATTTGAGTAAATCATTCAATCAGCATACAGACCTATAAGCTTATGTCCATAGTTCACTAAACACCCCTAAGCTGCCTTCCATAGTAAATGCAGGGTATATAACAAAACCAGTCCAATACAATAGTAGAGCGGTCTAGAGATTAATTTGGCGAAACCGCTGAGAGGGTTCACTACTGATGAGCCAAGCCCTCTCATTCAATAACTCATATCATTGCAGTAAGGTCTGTAGATATAATATTTGAAGATATTTAAAAGAAACGCATTGCCAGTAAATTTATTTGTGTAAAACATTTTACTGTTTTCCCAAACTTTTTCATCTCAATTTCACTAATTATAGAAACCCGTCCTTTATATTGAAAAGAAAAAGCGCAGAATGTTTCCTTCTTCAAAGTAATATTTCACTCGTTATACTCTTTAACTTGGTAATTAAGGTAAAGTAAAAAACACGCCAATATGTGAACAATCGGCAGCTGTAGCAGACCCAATTGGTATTCTATAAAGTGGTCTCCATACCCTGTGCCAGGATTGTCTATACAGAAATTATCCAATTTACTCATTCCCCAAACTGCGGTGGCCTCTGGACAAACGCCAGCTTTGTAATGGGAAAGTAGCCTTGGGAAAGGCAATATAGGTTTGCATATAGAAATCATTTTCAACCGAGATAGTATAGATGAGAAACCAAAATACGAAACTACACATTCAAAACAAATACCGAGCAAGAACACTTCAGGGATGATAACTCACAGATTCCGAACAAAGATCGAACATGTAAGCTGCAATGTGGAAGTTCAAATAGCGAACAAGAACGCTTCAAGGTGGGAACTTTAGAATTGGCACAAAGACACAACATGAACGTTGAAATCCAGGAATTCGGCATTTATATATAGACGGAGCAAGGACAATTTAGGGCCTTTACTTTAGTTTGGGAACAAAGCTCGAACAAGAACGCTGCAAGACGAAAATTTTAGATTCGTGAAGATCAAACAAGAATACTACAAAGTATGAACGCTAGCTTCGGCACAAAGACCCAACAAGAACGCTGAAAGCCCAGAATTTCAGGTTTGTTCCAAAGACCCCACAAGAGCTAAAGTTTTTTATATTTAAAGACCCAGCAAGAACGCTTAGAGCTAAAGAATTTTAGATTGGTCCCAAAGACCAAACAAGAATTCTGAAAGCTAAAAAAATTTAGATTCGGCACAAGGACCCAACAAAACCTTGAAAGTCAAGAATTTTAGATTCGGCCCAGAAACCCAACAAGAACGCTGAAAGCTAAAAATTTTAGATTCGTCACAAAGACCCAACAAAACCTTTGAAAGACAAGAATTTTACATTCGTCACAGAGACCCAGCAAGAACACTGAAAGCCAAGAATTTTACATTCGTCACAGAGACCCAACAAGAACACTGAAAGCCAAGAATTCGGCACAGAGGAGCGAACAATTCAGGGCGGGACGTCCGGAAGATGGAACAAGAAGGGCGAAAACTCCAGAAAGACGGAACATGGAGTTCAACGACTTGAGCGAAAGTCCTTCAAGGCCACGGAGTGGGCGACACGCTGGAATGACCTACTTCCGGCCTGTTCGGTCAGCCATCAGTGACCTACAAATTTCCTTGATCCACATACGATCGATTTTTGGTCTCCCGCTGAACTCACCACACCCCCTTTATAACACCCGGTGGTGGAATGTCTATTACTCTTCCATATAAAATGACTTACTTGTGTTAACCATTTAGAATAACTCATGCCTTGTGTCATTTGTTCCACTCTTGATTAAGATGATTGGTAATTACCGAAGCGTTGCGCTAAAAATGAAAGATTTTAAACTTCTGATCGAGGTGTCATTTTTCTAACGAAAATGAATGATGGTCACACTAGCAATCTTTAAAATAAACATTTTTAAAGTTTAAAAATTTGCGCGCAAAAGATATTACAAATACACTCATGGATGAAATTTAAGGAAGTGGAATGTCTTTGATGTTGGCGGTCGTCTTTTTTTTTTTTTTTTTGAAGGAGACAAAGGCTGTTCACACTTGGTTATCTCGTGTGTCTACAATAAAGGTCACTGTAACATTAGAGTTATTGTCTGAATCCAGATATACATGCTAAAAGATACAACTTCCTTAAGTTTTGTCCATGAACATTCATATTTAAGGGAACAAATGAAGAATTCTATTGGAGATGGAAATGATCTGACATGAGAGTTCTCATATTTAATTATTTAAACCCTATTTCAGAGATTCTCTCTCTCTCTCTTCCGGACATATTTTGTAATTTTTTTATTTAAAAAATGTTTTTTTATTTGTCCCTACGTGTCTGTACGCAATTATTTTGATCAATTTTAATATACTTCCAGATTACGTAGAATTTTTAAATTTTGTTCACTTGCTCAATGCAGATGACAATACAAAATGTATAATTTTTCTGGCTTCTGGATTACATCAAGAATGAAATAATTTCTATATTTCTCTTTTAAAATTTTATAATCGAATTTGAATATATTTCCAGACCACTTTGCCCGCGGACAACTTGAGGTGTTCTACCATCCTGTCAATAAAGTGCGGTGGTGTGTAAAGGTAGGAAACCGGTGGAGCAGGTTCTATATCGGTGCCGCCTCCAACTTTAATGAAGTGGACAGCTAATTATAAACCTGTGAGTGACAAATGAGTAAACCTCTTGATTGAAAGAGAGCGTCGCTTTTGTTCCAAAGCCGCATCTGGGCAACTCCTCGCATTTCTCCTGCGGATGGACTCTCCCACGTGGAGGGCAATGTGAGTTCTGTTGTTGTTCCTTGTTTAAATATTACACGAATTCCATGAGTTCATGCTTCTCGGGTTGTTTTATGATAAGCAGCTGCCTCTCCCAAAGGTCATGTTTAGTGCATCTAATACAAACCAATGTGTGTTCTGGAGCTGCAGGTGCCAAGCTACATTTTCGGCAAGTGGGGTAGTTTTTTTTTTTTTTGGCATTTTTATCTTCAATGGCTTCAACCGTAGTATTGTTAGAAGAGGAGAAAAACTTATTTAAAAATCCAGTGTTCAACTGACCCGGTTGATAGAACTCAGCAAGGGTCCCTCTTCAAGGATACAGAGAAGCTGCGACTGTACTCATGTTAGAGTTGGCAGCAAAGGCTTCCATGTTAGGAACGGCCTCAAACTACAGGCAGACTTTCACTAAATTGTGTCTGGATCATGGTACCATGATCAATGAAAGCTGCATCCCTACACCCCATTCCATGATATCCATGAAATGTGAGTTCTACTTCTTCAGAGTGTCAGGAACCTTTAGAGGAAAGTCACATCTTTACTACGTTTATTCTTTAGTCATTGCTACGTTTAGACTGTATGGTTAGTCGACACCCACGACTCAGGATCGAATCTCAAATTTGTGACACTATTCCGCTCAGATTCTTACAAAGATGTAACCCTACCAGTGAATGCAAATAGGGTTATACACTCACATGAACACAACATAAGGAATTATATATTAGTAAATTAAATTTTATTGCCCTCTATCGTTAAAATTTTACACAAATAAATTTACTGGCAATGCGTTTCTTTTTCAAATCTCTACAGACCTTACTGCAATGATATGATTTAATGAATGAGAGGGCTTGGCTCATCAGTAGTGAACCCTCTCAGCGGTTTCGCCAAATTAATCTCTAGACCGCTCTACTATTGTATTGGACTGGTTTTGTTATATACCCTGCATTTTCTATGGAAAGCAGCTAAATGGTGTTTAGTGAACTATGGACATAAGCTTATAGGTCTGTAGAGGTACATACATATAAATTTCAAGGTATTGCATCGAGCAAAGCTCTTCCGCGCAAAACATGTTTTCATAACCATTATATAGAAAATGCAGGGTATATAACAAAACCAGTCCAATACAATAGTAGAGCGGTCTAGAGATTAATTTGGCGAAACCGCTGAGAGGGTTCACTACTGATGAGCCAAGCCCTCTCATTCATTAAATCATATCATTGCAGTAAGGTCTGTAGAGATTTGAAAAAGAAACGCATTGCCAGTAAATTTATTTGTGTAAAATTTTAACAACATAAGGAAGTTGTAGCTTTTACCATGTATATCGGGACAATAACTCTGAAAGATATTACAGTGACCTTTATTGAGGACACACGAGATAACCAAGTGTGAACAACCTCTGTCTCCTTCAAAAAAAAAAAAAAAACAGACGACCGGCGACATCAAAGACTTTACATTTCCTTAAGTTGTGTCCATATGTATAAAATATAAAAATCTCTTTTATATCAATATTAAGTTAAAAATATCAGGCTTTCAAGGGAAAGTTTCTTTTCAAAATCTTCAATCTCTAACTTTCTCTAAGCTGGAGATTAAAGATTTTGAGAAAAACTTTTCCTTGGAAGCCTGATATTTTCACCTTGACATATAAAAATGAAGAAGACGTATCCTGACCTCTCAGATAAGCATTTTATACATATATATATATGTATGAAAAAACAATAGAAAAAATAAAAGATAAGTGGGTCAGGTGTTGATATTAAAAATAAAGAAGGCATCTCCTGACCACGAGCACATGTGCTTTTTAGATGGCAGAGCGCCATCTAGTGGAGCAAAAATAAACTAAACGTTTATTTAGCTTGCTCCGTTACATTTGGCCAACCCAATTTCTTGATAAATCAAGAAAAGCCATCCACGAACGCGTTTCGCGCTGTTGGCGCTCGTCAGCGTGGAGAAGGCTGTAACCACTGCGACCAAAAATATTTTTGGTCCCAATGGCTTCCCGAAAAATCAAGAAATGGGTATTTAAGGCCAAATTTGCGTAAAGACGATTAACACATGAAAAAAAAAATAGAAAAAATAAAAGATAAGTGGGTCAGGTGTTGATATTAAAAATAAAGAAGGCTTGAATACCCATTTGGTAAATTCGACCTATTTCATAACTCCTCTCGATAGTATGTTATGGAAACGAAGCCGTCCCTGTACTGATGAGGGCCATAGTCTGAAACCATGGTATACTGGTTGTTGTGTTTGTTGTCTGAATTTTCCTAAACTGGTGTTGTGGCTTATTCTTTATCATCACTAGAGTAAAGTTGTTTACTGGAACAGCGCATTGTTATGATACATATTTAAAGGGAGAGGTGCCTCTTCTGGTACATGAACATCGTCGTCCCGCAACATTATGTTATATATGCTCTCCTATAACAATATGCTATATCTATATTAATAAAATGCAAATTTCATAAGTGTTGTTCACTAAAAACTTTCGTTACAATGCATCAATTTCGACCAAATTTTCAACATTTATGTAAAACGAGATGGAGCAGGTTTTGCTTAACATCAAAATATTTTTCCTAACTTTAACATGCGTAACTTCGCTGTTATCGATTAAATACAAAAAAAATCAACAGAGTTAATTTTATTTATATATAAATACAAAAAAAAATTCAGCAATTCATTCAACTCAATCTAAAAAAATATTCAAAACAAGCAATTTTAAGATAACACCATATGTAAAACAGTCGACCAAAAAAACAACAACGATATTACATCTTTCTCACATATTCACACACAATCTTGATTAATAATTAAAACTAATCTTTAACATTGTTTATTATACTTCATAATATATAATATTCGTCAGGCAAACTTTCACTCGGATAAAACCCGGGCGAAGCCGGGTACACATCCGCTAGTATATATATATAATCCCTCTATATTTACATATTTACGAGTCTATAGAATATAAAGATTACATGTTTCTATCCAGCTGGCACATATCAATCTCCGCCAGTAAAATACGAAAGCACATATATTCAAGTAGACATACAAACAGACTACATCTTCCGCGTCTCACCTAAAAATAAGTAGAAAAAGTGGTCCGCCCATTGTAAAAAAAGAATTCCATTGTTTTCTCCAATTTAGTCGTGATTTTTCACTTTTCAAGTGGCCAGTCATTTTTATAGAAGTTGTCACTTCCGTTCTCCTATAAATTATTTATTCACTTTTAAAAGTGAAAGGGTTTTAATTAACACTACACTAATGGACAAAACTTAAGGAAATGGAAAGTATTCAATGTTGCCGGTCGTCTATTTTTGTTTAAGGAGACAGAGGTAATTTGTTCACACTTGGTTATCTCGTGTATCTTCAATAAAGGTCACTATATATCAAATATCTTTCAGAGTTATTGTCTGAATCCCGATATACAGTTTTTTTTAATTATTATTCCTAGTACACGTGGTATAAGTAATGATAATCATGGTGGGTAGAAGTTGGCGACTGTTTTTACTATAAGTGCACCACATATCTACACACGTGAAAAGCAGTTCGACTTTTTCGCTTACGAATGTGCCAGAGCCCCGTTTGGTTACTTGCACTCGCTGGTGGGGTTGGACTTTTGCAAGAATCGGGGGCCATGGGAGCATTTTTTTTTAAATTAGAAAAAAGTGCCTAATGTGGGATTAGATCCCAGGTCGTAGTGGTCGAAAACCAACGGTTTAGACCATCCTTCCACCGACCCCCTATATATATATGCTAAAAGGTACAACTTCCTCAAGTTTTGTCTATAAGTATATATACCATTTTAGCTCCTAACTTACTTTTTTTTTTTTAGTTTGAGAAATCAAAAAACAGTATTCGACAGCTATTCAATGCGTCAATCGTCTCTTTATCTTATGTTTAAAAAACTGGGTTTGACTCAATACACTATTTTATTCTACACAATATTTGGAAATTCAAGAACATGTCATGTTTTAAAAATATCAAAATAATGAAAGATAACGCCGCCAACAAAAATTTTCCACTTACATAATTTTTATCCATGAGTGTATATAGTTATATTTTCATTATACATTTATCAATGTGAAATTCTACCTCCTTGTCTACAATCATTGCGCACACACTGTTGAAAGTTTTTTTTTATAGAAAAAGAAATAACATTCGGTAATTCCGATGTTTAGATTTCTGCGCAAGGTCTCCAACCCACACAAATCTCGGTTTAAAAAAAAAAGGGGCGAAGAAGGTTTATGAGACGACCTTCCAAGGTCGACCACCAACGTAAGAACATTGTCTATCGCGCCCAAGATAAACATTTACCCGGCTTACGTATAGAGGGATACAAAGTAAAAAAACAAACAAAACATACTTAAGGACAACCACGCATATGGCGGGCATTATGGACACTTGTTTCCGTGACATATGAAGGACGTCGCTCTCAGAAGAGAACCTATCTACCTGACTAAAATCTGATTTTAAAACAGTATTAAAATACAGTGTATGTTTGTCTTTTTCTCCTTGTCCTTTCTCCTTGTGTATAGTTAATTTGTTATGATTGTAAAACGAAAATTGCAATTATACCGCGAATGTTTCTTTTAAACGAAAAATCATTATTTATTTTAAAGAGAAATAGCGATTATTTCTAACTTTAAGGATGAAGTATGATAGGATGAATTGTGAAGAGTAATGATAAACGGAAAAATAAAAGTTTCTGGACACTTTTATTTTTCCGTTTATCATTACTCTTCACAATTCATCCTATCATACTTCATCCTTAAAGTTAGAAATAATCGCTATTTCTCTTTAAAATAAATAATGATTTTTCGTTTAAAAGAAACATTCGCGGTATAATTGCAATTTTCGTTTTACAATCATAAGCCGCGTTATATTGTATTTTAAATTTGATATGATGCATGTATTGACACAAATATCCCTGAGTTTGGGATATCGTGTTATAGAATCTTAATAAAGTTAATTAATTAATTAAAATACAGTAGAACTTAGATAATATTCGAAAACGTCTTTAATCCGAATATTTATCTTGGTCCCTAGACTTCTTATAATTTCCGTTTTTAATTAGAATTTTTGGATAATTCGATTTTTTTTTTTGTCCCTTGAGCTTTGAATTATCCAAGTTCGACTGTTATTATCTTTATTTGTGAAAGTGCACCCACCTCGGCTATAGATCGAAATCTTTGATTTTCCTGACATTCACCTTTTGTAAGATGTAAAACAAATGAATTTCTAAGATTTCACCCTTCATTGTTGCATATAAAAGCAGAATGATCCAATACAGTATTAGAGCTCTAAAGGAGCGGTCTGGTAGATTAAATTGGCGAAAACGCTGGGAGGGTTCACCACTGATGAGCCAAGCTCTCCCTATATATTTTTTTCATTGCAGTAAGGGCAGTAGAAGTTTGATTTATTTGTGAAAAGAAACATTCGCGTTTTGGTGTTTTCATTTGTATTATATTAAATGAAACTCTTTCTCCCTCTTGTAGAAGGTGTACATTTAAAATTTAATTGCCATCTATCGTTAAAATTTGTACTAATTATTTTGGCAATATGTTTCTTTCCACATATCAAAGATTATCTCTACAGACCTTACTCCAATGATACAAATTATTGAATGAACCAAGCCCTCTCACCAATGGCCTCTCACCAACCATTTTTGTATTTTTAGGTTCCGACGTTTCAGTGCCTTGTTGTCAATCTCCTCAGAGGAATGATTGTTTTTATGGTGGGTTGATTAGGTGATATAGATGGAAATTTTGCCGGGAGGAAATTGATCTAAAGAGACAAGGGTCGCCTCTCCTGTCAAAATAGACGTCTAAAACCAGACGCCATCTGGTTAGGTGATGTAGCCATATCTGTTTCCAAACAAACCTCCAACCAACAAATGATCTTTTAAACAAATGTCAATAATTGGGATTTAATTATAATTACTGTGATCCTCCCAGAGGTTTATCCAGGTTTAATCTATCATTCCGCTTATTAGAGACCTACTATTGTAGTCGACAATTCAAAATATTTTTATTGACACTATTATTCAATTGTTACAAAAATTAATGATAAATTAAACAAAGATAAATGATATTATTTCCAATTAGGTGATAAAATATATACAGATGTTCTCAGGAAGGAAGGCTCCTCCATCTTGACCTCCTCCAGACAAGGACAGAATCAATTTGAACCGTTCTATTATATTAAACGATTCTTCCTCTATATCCTACACTGAAAGATTGGAAGTCATTAACATCATCACCATTATTTTCCTGGCATCAAAGATGTAGAGTCTTCAGGAATATTTTATAGCCCAATATTTGCAGATTCCGTGAAGCATCCTTCCATTGACTTCAACCTTGTGGAAGATAGGAAAAATAAAGAGAGGTTATATAAATACCCCGTGTTAAAAAAGCGTTATAATAAGAGGGTGGGTGTTCTCAATATGTCATTAACCAACTCTTCCTAGAGCAGCGTACAGTACTGACCGGTTGGTTCACTCCGCGCTGACCTACTGTACAACTCACTTTCATTTTTCACTGTGGCACGATCAAACAACCTCCTAGGTCACTTCTCTTTCCTTCCTTTAGGTGATAATCGTCTTGTTAGAATACCTCTTTGGACTTATCACTGTAGTGATTCCATGTGCTGATTTGTTCTTTCTTCTTTTAAACAAGAAAAATACAGTAAATATGTAAATATATTGCAAAGCAAATGTATTAGTAAATTGAATTTAATTGCCATCTATTGTTAAAATTTAACACAAATAAATTTACTGGCGCTTATTTTAAATACCATCGAATATTATCTCTAAAGACCTTACTGCAATGATATGAGTTATTGAATGAGAGGGCTTGGCTCATCGATAGTGAACCCTCTCAGCTCAGGCGAAACCGCTGAGAAGGTTCACTACTGATGAGCCAAGCCCTCTCATTCAATAACTCATATCATTGCAGTAAGATCTTTAGAGATAATATTCGATGATATTTAAAAGAAGCGCCAGTAAATTTATTTGTGTAAAATTTTAAAGAAAAATTATGTAAATGTAAAGGTATAGATATATGGTGTTGGTGTGTACTGAGGACTTGTTGATTTTGTCAACAATAAAAGTTTATGGTGTCTAAGACAACTAATAAGTAGAAAACACGTCAATTACCAAATAAAGTAATTTATTTTTAAAATTAAGAAATTCTGTCTCTCAAATTATTACAAATGTTTTCCTTTTTCATTATTTGACAACAAATTGATGATTTGATTTCCATATTTGCATATACTACCAAAAATTATATCGAAAACTTACTCTGTTTCACAAGTTACAGGGTTATCAACAACACATATTACATATGTAAAAAATAGTACTAAAGAGTGAAATTGTGCCGGTATCAGGTGAATATATCAAGAAAAAGGAAACTCCTGAACTAAAAGTTGCTGATGACTTGCGCCATCCGTCGGAATATATATCACCTAATAGTTGAATTTTAATTATTTCAGAATTAGTCAAATACTTATTGGACAAAACTTAAGGAAGTCTTTTATTTTTTGAATGAGACAGAATCAATTTTGTTTACACTTGGTTATCTTATGTCTCTTCAATAAAGGTCACTGTAATATCTTTCAGGGTTATTGCCAGAATCCCGATATATCTATATCGTCCCTACAACTGCAAACTATCGAATGTGAAAAATTCAATTTTGAAGGAGAGAGAAATGAAGAGACCATGTGGCCTACCCTCAGTAGAGGAAGGCATTGAAGGAGGGAGAAATGAAGAGACCATGTCATGGTCTCTTCATTTCTCCCTCCTTCAATGCCTTCCTCTACTGAGGGTAGGCCACATGGTCTCTTCATTTCTCTCTCCTTCAAAATTGAATTTTTCACATTCGATAGTTTGCAGTTGTAGGGACGATATATATAAAAATCAATGTTTGTATGTTTGTTTGTTTGTATGTCCGGTATACAAATTCGCAGTAGTTCACTAATTCAAACCAAAATTTCCATACATAGGTAAAAAAATACGGGGAAGACGATAGGCTATTTTAAAATATATATAAATCAATTATTAAAACTATATATTCAAATTATTCTACTTAGCTCACGAACAGCGCCCTCTGTCAAATATTAGATTAAATTATGCTGATGCAAACAAATATATAATGCTAATAACAAACAATTATTTAAAAAAAATCTTATCTAAATATATATCACTCGGGTAGATATGCACACGGGTCAATCCCGGGGCGAAGCCCGGGTCACCCGTCTAGTACATGATAAAAGGTACAACTTCCTTAAGTTTTGTCCATGAGTGTATATCTACAAGTCCACAACATTTCCTTAGTTGTGTCCAAGTCACCAAACAGGATCTATGAAACAATCCAGGTAAAATGATCAAACTTCTGAGACATAACCAACTTACGCAGTTGGTTTGCTGAGATATGGAGCAAACCTAGGCAATCACATCCAGAATGTCGGTGAAACCAGGAGCTAGAACTGGCCAAGGCAGGCTATCAAGAACCGACACCTTGTCCAAGATAGAGGGTATAAACCTGTCAACCTTATCACTGGAGAATGGCTGATTCATTTCTTGTACCGTTTTTTACACCTTGTTACGTGAAACTCTTCGATATGGGGAATCCTTGAATTGGATACCAGAGATAATTATCACTAAATATAGTTTATATCTCCCGTTACATCATCTTGATGGCTGATAAATAAAACTATCATTGACTTTGTAGAAATACGAGATTCTTGTTGAAGATTGTCGGTATTTCTTCATTTTATTGGTTTCAGCAGATTGGGTTGATTTTGGTTAAAGAGTCGGCGTGCGATAACAAAATAATTTTAAAAAGAAAACGCTCTACTTTTTTTTACGAGAGCTACAAACGTGGATATGGGAATTGCTGTGACTTGATGTAAAGTCCACAAGAAAGCACCAAGCTAGGTTCACATTGTAAGTTTTAGTTTAGAGCCAAAAGGTAGCAAGGTCTTATTCCTTATTTTTACAGTACTTATCTTTCTTTATCTCTATCTTTCTGTATACAAATAATATGTAATTTTTAATTTTACAACTGTCTTTCTATTGATACTCTTTCTATTTCTCTTAACTCAAACCGCAATACGGTTTATTAACAGACCTTGTATATACACCTATATATTTTTAATTAAAAAGGCATATATTGGATCAAAATATCATTTATTGTTAACAAAATATTTTTAAAGCTTAATTCTGTTGACGTTATGTGGCGCTGAGTTTGTTGTTGACACACATTAAATATGTTATAATACCTTGATAAAGGTTGGCGTTCAGCCATCTGAAATATTGGTAAAATAAATGATATTTTGATCCAATATATGCCTTTTTAATTAAAGATTTATTTACGGATTGCTCTATTTTCAAAAACACCTATATATATATATTGAATATAATCTTCTATATATATAAAAATGAATGTATGTGTGTGTGTGTGTCTGTCTGTCCTTTATGCCTGACCAAACCACTCATTGGAACGCCATGAAACTTTGGGAAGTTATTTAGTATAGTACTGGGAAGGTTTCTAGCAAATAAAATTTTTGAAATAACTTTTCGCCTAAAAATAATCAAGATAAATATTCTAATTTATCTGTTATAATTCAACAATCTGCTTTAAATATTATCATGATGATACGATGATTTTGTGATGTAGAAAATTAGGAAAGACAAAATTCAGGATGACACGGCAATTTATTTGAGACAAGAATAATGATACAATTCCAAGGCAAGATACTATTCCTTTAACTTCCAATTACCGAGGGAAGCAATTAATATTGATTTTATTCAACTTATCGAGTATTTTTAAGGGACCGGGGAAAAATGTTCACTTTATCGAGAGATTCGTTAGACAAACCTTTACTCGGGTAAAACCCGGGCGAAGCCGGGTACATCCATACAAGAATAATTATACAATTCCAAGGCAAGATACTATTCCTTTAACTTCCAATTACCGAGGGAACCAATTAATATTGATTTTATTCAACTTATCGAGTATTTTTCAAGGGACCGGGAAAAAATGTTCACTTTATCGAGAGATTCGTTAGACAAACCTTTACTCGGGTAAAACCCGGGCGAAGCCGGGTACGTCCGCTAGTTAATATATACGATAGTGTTTTGAACATCATTTTCTGATTGGAAGTTTATTTGTGAAAGATACAGCTACATAAACCAATCTTTCTTTATTTTTCATCCGATGTTTCAGTGACTCCTTCTCCTCAGGGAAATGATTATTTCTGAATTCAAGCTTCTACATATATACGTACATCATTTTCTGTATCGTGTTTTCTACCGTAGAAGGGCTTGTATGCCCGAAATTTAGAGATATGAATTGAATTCTTAAAAAAAAAAAAAAAACTTATCCCTTGAAGTTAACACAAAGCAATAACTAAGCGCCATCTATACATATAAAATAAAAGGACTTAAAAGCGCGAATGTTTCTTTTATACATAAAACGAACTTCTACTGTCCTTACTGCGATGAAAAAAATATATTGGGAGAGCTTGGCTCATCAGTGGTGAACCCTCCCAGCGGTTTCACCAATTTAATCCACCAGACCGCTTCTCAGAGCTCTAATACTGTATTGGATCATTCTGCTGGAAGTCTTAAACACGATTTTCTAAATACGCGACCCTTTACATGTTTTTTAGAAAAATTTCAACTCTCCGTTCTTCGGATTTTCTAGGAGAACCTCGAAGAAAATCCTTACTAAAGACTTATATTATATTTTGTGTTTAATTGTAGAACATTTATTCATAAATACCGCTTATGAATATTGTAGCGAAGAAATAATATATATTTAATTATTTATTTTAATTATTCAATGAAAATATTTGAAACAGATTTTTATTATTTTATATATATATTTGTAAATCATCATAAACATTCCTTATCTTGCTTGCTCGATATTCTCTAGCTGTAGATAGTTGGGTTGATAATTGTTGACTAGTCGCCGTGACGTCATCAATAAATACTTTCACATCTTCAGATATACAAAAACCTGATTTCTACGCTACAATATATAACACAAAGCAAACTTAGCATTCAGAGGAGTCGCCTTAATTTGAAGCTAAGAAATATAGCCTGACCTTCACATTAATGTGTTTTTTAAAATATGATTAGAATTATGAAAAAGGCATCTCCTTATCGTGCAACTGAAAGTTGCTGATGGCTTGCGCCATCTATCGGAATAAATATCAACTATTCTCGTTGATTTTTAATTATTCTGGTTTTGGCCAAATACTCATTCTTGATTAATCAAGAAAAGCTAACCACGGACGCGTTTCGGGCTGTTGGCCCTCATCAGCGTGGTGCAAGCTGTACCTCTGTCCGTGGTTAGCTTTTCTTGATAAATCAAGAATGGGTATTTGGCCATTTCTGGAACAATTAAAAATAAACGAGAGTAGTTGATATTTATTCCGATAGATGGCGCAAGCCATCAGCAACTTTCAGTTGAACGATAAGGAGATGCCTTTTACATAATTTATGCACCTTATCCCAGTACAATATTTGTACTATGTTTTTACGAATAGAATTGATAGAAAATATTTTAGTACCACAGCACACAACGCTGAAAAAACTCGTTTTTATTTTAATAAAGATACACGTATCCATGTTGTAGCATCAGTCCAACCTGTGTACATATGTATAACTTCAGGTAGGGTTGGAAAGCTGTAGCCAAGGTTACCTCTCATAATTCAACAAGTTATTGAAATATTTATCATTCAAAATACGATTTCGCTAATAGAAATATGGTTGCGGAGTTTATATAGTTCAGTTTATAAAACTATTTTAGAGGCGTAATATTCTTTTTGAAATAAAACAATTTCTACTGTCCTTACTGCGATGGAATAATTAAAGGGAGGGCCTGGCTCATCAGTGGTGAACCCTCCCAGCGGTTTCGCCAGTTTAATCTACTGGGAGGGTTCACCACTGATGAGCCAGGCCCTCCCTTTAATTATTCCATCGCAGTAAGGACAGTAGAAATTGTTTTATTTCAAAAAGAATATTACGCCTCTAAAATAGTTTTATAATTTGATAACAGATGGCGCTCTAGTACATCGTAACATATAGTTCAGTGTTTATTTTATCTCTTTTTCTCGGTATATGCTATATCTTCTATATATATATAAATCAATGTTTGTATGTTCGGTATACAAATTCGCAGTAGTTCACTAATTCAAACCAAAATTTCCATACATAGGTAAAAAATACGGGGAAGACGATAGGCTATTTTAAAAAAATATATAAATCAATTATTAAAACAATATATTCAAATTATTCTACTTAGCTCACGAACAGCGCCCTCTATCAAAGATTAGATTAAATTATGCTGATGCAAACAAATAGGTAATGCTAATAACAAACAATTATAAAAAAAAATCTTACCTAAATATATATCACTCGGGTAGATATGCACACGGGTCAATCCCGGGGCGAAGCCCGGGTCACCCGTCTAGTAAAGAAATAAACTCTCATGGACAAAACATAGGGAAGTGGAAAGTATTTGATATCGCCGGTTGTCTGTTTTTTTTTTTTTTTAAGAAGAACGAGACAATTTTGTTCACACTTGGTTACCTCGTGTGATAACATTTGACAAACCCATAGGATATTTGGAATAAAGTACGGTTACCTCGTATGTCTTCAATAAAGGTCACTGTAATATCTTTCAGAGTTATTGTCTGAATCCCGATATACATGCTAAAAGGTACAACTCCATGATTGATTGATTTACGTCGGGAGTTTAACTCCTGGTAATGAAGGCTGTGCTACATACCCGGCTAATGTAGGAAGGTATCAATTGTCTGTTCTCCATAGTCTTACACTCCATGTCAGGAGACCAAAAGAAGCAAAGTCAAACTAAGTGGTACTTCCAGGTCTTCTGACCAACAGCACCCCTCTTTCCTTCTCCATGATGGAATAAGCATCCACAACAACCATGGTTGTATATTATTATTTCTATGTATATTATATTCTTTCTTAATAAATTTAAATTGTTTGATAAAAAGATTACATGGTTCTGTCTTTGCTCTCTTTTTCCTACTCTAATATCTTCCAATTCTTCCTTTTATTTTTCTGTTCTGCTTCAATGACGTGTAGCGACCGAAGTAATAAGCGTGAACTTGTTATAGCCCTATATTGTTACATAAATAATTAAAACCTTTTTGATACCCAAATAATAATATTTAATAATTTGTTTTAATCATCATTAATTTATAACTACTTTTCATATAAATTATATTTAATTCTACTTATTATTGCTACTTTGTGCAATGATTTTTTTAAATATGTAACTTTTTAATGCTGACTCACTAACAACAATTCAGGATCCTCTATCTATAAATAGAATTTATTTTCAAGATTATTTTTCTTTTTAAAAGAATCAAAAACTATCTACTTCACTCAAGAAGTTGTTTCCATCATCGCAGTACATTTCTAAGAAATCATTTAATTTTTTATAACAAGAAAAATTAACATCAAAAAGTTTTCTAATTATATTCTAACCCTGTATATATGTTTGATATATTTTAATTTTTCCATGTTAAACGTATTCGTCTATTATAGGTCATTATATTCGATTACTTTTCATCGATGGAATTTCAGGATTTTATTGGAAACATTATTGTGAAAAGCGAGTTTTAGAGCAACGGCACTCTTCAATTGGCTATTATGTAGAGAAATACAAACTGTTTGTGTAAACAAATGTTACACGTGTAGGTGGGGATATTTTTCTCCTTCAGCATTATTCCAACAGAGACAAAGAATGTTTCTATACCATATCTACACATAGAGAGAGAGAGAAGTCCTTCCTTACCTTCAGGGTTTGTTTACATCCACATTTTAACAGGATTATGATGGACCACACGTGGCACGCATTGTCCAAAGGTTCTTCGTCAATCGCCAGATTGAATTGCCTCCCTGGCTACCTCGCTCTCTGGATCTTTTGCCGATAGAAAGCATGTAGTCCATGGTTTGTTCACAGCCACATTTTAACAGGATTATGATGGACCACACGTGGCACGCATTGTCCAAAGGTTCTTCGTCAATCGCCAGATTGAATTGCCTCCCTGGCTACCTCGCTCTCTGGATCTTTTGCCGATAGAAAGCATGTAGTCCATGGTTTGTTCACAGCCACATTTTAACAGGATTATGATGGACCACACGTGGCACGCATTGTCCAAAGGTTCTTCGTCAATCGCCAGATTGAATTGCTTCCCTGGCTACCTCGCTCTCTGGATCTTTTGCCGATAGAAAGCATGTAGTCCATGGTTTGTTCACAGCCACATTTTAACAGGATTATGCTGGACCACACGTGGCACGCATTGTCCAAAGGTTCTTCGTCAATCGCCAGATTGAATTTCTTCCCTGGCTACCTCGCTCTCTGGATCTTTTGCCGATAGAAAGCATGTAGTCCATGGTTGCTCAACGATTGACTCAGAGAGAGAGAGAGAGAGATTGAGATTAATAATGATAGATATATTATTAAATGGATATAAAGAGAGAGAGAGAGGGAATCTTGTAACCGGACACATGCTGCTGTGACATTTTGTCGCATCTTTATCACTAGGATCAACCTCTTTTATCTTCGCCGAGTTCCATCTGGCATACTTCCATCGACATACCTCTCTTATCTGTTGTGTTACGTTGTATTTTTAACGGATGAAGACATTAAAACGCGAATGTTTTTTCCACAAATAAATCAAACTTCTACTGTCCTTATTGCGATGAAAAGATATTGGGAAGGCTTGGTTCATCAGTGGTGAACCCTCCTACCGATTTAGCCAATTTAATCTACCAGACCGCTTCTCTCTCAGAGCTCTAATACTGTATTGTATATTTCGGCTTTTATATACTACACTGAAAGGTGGAATCTTAGAAATTTTTTCATCGCAGTAAGGAGAGTAGTAAACTTATTTCGGTCCCCTATAATACTGCATATTATTACATAGAAAATGTTGAAATACAATATTTTTCATTTATAGAGTGCGCCTTTATGTGTGATAAATACACACAATTTGACAACGTAATGAACAAAATAAATGGATAAAATAAAATTTAACTCATCGAAGTACCCTATGGTAATAAACGCCATTAAGATATAATTGCAAACTCCATATTCAAATACTTATACTCATTTCAGAAGTGATACTTCAAAAGCTCAATTTAATATACAATAATTTAGGTTTGAATTTCTCATCCTGTTAATCTTTGAATATAATTTTCAATTAGATTAAAATCGCGACCGTGACCACACCTCTGCAGTAAGGACAGTAGAAGTAAGATTTATTTGTGAAAAGAAGCATTCGCGTCTTAATGTTTTCATTCGTTATATATATAGATGGAGTGTTATTGCTTTGTATTAAATTATATATTTTGTACACATCAACAGTAACTTGATTCAAGAAGGGCGTGTTCAGTTCCTACAGTATAATTGTGGGGAGATTTCAACTATCTCAGCGCCAATACTTCTCAATATAAAATTTGCAACAAATAAATTCACTGGCAATGTGTTTCTTTCCAATGATATCATCAAATATTATTATCAAAAAGAAACACATTACCAGTAAATTTATTTGTTGCAAATTTGATCGATAGGTGGCAATTGAATTTATAAATTTATTTCAAATATAACAACTTTTTACTGTCCTCTACTGCATTGATAAAAATATTGGAAGAGGCTTGGTTCATCAGTGGTGAACACACCAAGCGGTTTCGCTACTTTATTACTATAATAAATGAATAATTATTGATTATAATGAGATTATTGTGGATTAATATTATTATTACATTCATGGACAAAACACTAAGAAAGTTGTACCTTTTAGCATGTATATCGGGATTCAGACAATACACTCTTGGACAAAACTTGAGGAAGTTGTACCTTTTAGCATGTATATCGGGATAATAACTCTGAAAGATATTACAGTGGCCTTTATTGAAGATACACGAGATAACCAAGTGTGAACAATATTGACTCTATCTCCTTCAAAAAATAAAATAAATAATAATAATAAAAAATAGACGACCGGCGAGATCAAGGTATAACTTCCTTAAGTTTTGTCCATGAGTGTATTTAAAAAAAAAAGCTTTGGTGCAAATACATTTTTAAAAATGCACCTATCTGTATTTGGAGGAAGAAATGTTGTTTCTGGTTGACACGAGAATGGAAGAAAAATAATCAACAAACTGGTGATGGACATTTGTCTGGCAAAGTGATGGTTTTGGACGAGGAAAAGATTAGCAGCAACAAATTGCCACCACCGGAAACAGAATTCCTCAGTTGATCGTCTGAAAAGTTAATGAACGTCATCAGTTCATCGTCTGCCATCCATCCATCATGTCGTCGCGACAGCCTAGCACAGATAGGCAACTCCTCGAAGTCTAGAACTTTCTTCAAGTAATTCTTCAATGTCTTCGAAACGTTTACATAATCATTCCTTCTATCTACACTCGATTTTTTAAATTCTCTTTTTAATTGATTTCTTAATAACGGAAGAAATTGTTATTGTAGTATGAAAATAAAAGGAGAAACTTTTTTTTCTCAAAGAGTTTCTTTGTCTATTCCCTAGATAAATGATCCCGGCTTCTCCCGGCTATGTGGAATAAAGGATATATACAAATTTGTCTCTTGTTGGAACTATTTACATATTCCACGGTTAAACCTATGAGAATAACCCCTTGTGACTTAACTATATATATCGTTTTAAAGTCTCATTTGTAGATGCGTCAACTATTGTGAAAGCGCATATTATATCATGCTGAAAATGCAGATTAACCCATTACCGTATTAATTTGCATATTCCATGCTAGAAATTGTGTTAATGACTACTTTCACACACATTATTCTATATGGTGACAAAATTTATCCAGTTGGATCAAATATTATGCAAGCGTGTGTGGAATAAGCAGGCTAACCGATTACAGAATTAATTAGTATATTCCATGCTAGCTCTATAGGGAATCAAAGTTTCATCTAGATAGGTCAAATATTGTGGAATCACATGCGGAGCAAACAATCACTCATACACATTCACATTTTTCTTTTTCATTTATATTGCCAATAAAGAAATCTATTATATGAAAAGTCATTTACTCGTTGTATATTTCTTGTATATAAACTCTAGCATAGCTTCTTAGATTCCGTTATATAGATGGGTTATATCAATTTGTGATAAATATTTCTGTACTCTCTCCTGAGAAATGTGGTAAAGAATAAATATCTTTAATGTGTTGAACTACTTGAAAACAATTTCACGATGATGCATTTAGTAACCACAAACATCCATATTAGTATTGATGTCTGTAATGGCATCGTGAGTTAACGGATTCAGTAGACCCGAGGTAGTCTTAACGTTCGAAAGATGGCCGAGTTTATTAAGTATCAAGAAAAAACCTTGAATATCCTTCATTAATTTTACTTTTATTAAGGCGTATATTATTCTTTTTTTTTTAATTATTATCCCTAGTACACTTGGTACAAGTAATGATAATCATGGTGGGTAGAAGTTGGCGACTGCTTTAATGAAGTGCACCACATGTCTACACATGTGAAGAGCAGTTCGAATTTGCACTTACACTCACATTTACTTGCCAGAGCCCAGTTTGGTTACTTGCACTCTCTGGTGGGATTGAATTTTTGTAAGAATCGGGGTCCATTTGCGTTTTTTTAATTAGAAAAAAAGTGCCTAATGCGGGATTCGAACCCGGGTCGTAGCGGTCGAAAATAAACGGTTCAGACCACCCTTCCACCGATCCCCAGGCGCATATTTAAGTAGATAGCAAGACGAACTTTTTAGACGCGAAAATCTCTATATACATGGATAAACATCTTAATTAGATATAACCTTCATAAAATATGGAACAAAATATGAGTGAAAAACACCGACACATAAATATAACGTAGCTAGAGTCTACTAAAACAAAAAAAGAAATACCTGCCATATTTTGGCACAAAAGTAAAACTCAATCATTAATCAATCAAAAGAAAAACTTGAATTTTATCTATCGCTTAACGAGGAACCACAAAAAGAAATTGTTGACCTAAAAAAAAAAGTTCCTTTCAATCGCCATTTGAAAAGCGATATTTCAATTTGTTCGATTCTTTTAGAGCAAAGGATTTGAAGGAAGCTGGGTTTGATAGCCAATTCTGGCAGGTGTTGGCCTTCACCGGCATGGATGTGACCAAGCCTTTTTTTCTTCTTTAATTTATCCAATCACAGAATTATACAATAAATATTTGACCCTAGCAATCAATTTAATGCTATTTTACCAATTAGGTTGGATCACATAATTATATATTAAAAATAAAGAAAGCATATCCTGACCAGGAGCACATGTGCTTTTTAGATGGCAGAGCGCCATCTAGTGGAACAGAAATCAACGTTTAGTTCTTTTTTCTGCCATCTAAAAAGCACATGTACTCGTAGTCAATATATGCTTTCTTTATTTTTAATATTAATACCTGACCCACTTATTTATTTCTATTGATTTTTCATATAATTATATATATTTTAACTTCCCCAGTAATTTTAAAATCGAATATTTTTTATTTCTGAAATTTACACTCATGGACATCTTTTTTTTTTTGTTTGTTTGCAGAAGAAGACAGTGTCAATTTTGTTCACACTTGGTTATCTCGTGTGTCTTCACTGTAATATATTTCATAGTTATTGTCAGAATCCTTATATATATGGTAAAAGGTACAACTTCCTTAAGTTTTGTCCATGAGTGTATTGTCTGAATCCCGATATACATGTTAAAAGGTACAACTTCCTTAAGTTTTGTCCATGAGTGTATTGTCTGAATCCCGATATACATGTTAAAAGGTACAACTTCCTTAAGTTTTGTCCATGAGTGTATTGTCTGAATCCCGATATACATGATAAAAGGTGCAACTTCCTTAAGTTTTGTCCATGGGTGTATTGTCTGAATCCCGATATACATGATAAAAGGTACAACTTCCTTAAGTTTTGTCCATGAGTGTATTGTCTGAATCCCGATATACATGCTGAAAGGTACAACTTCCTTAAGTTTTGTCCATGAGTGTATTGTCTGAATCCCGATATACATGCTGAAAGGTACAACTTCCTTAAGTATTTTCTATGAGTGTATTTCTCTGAAGTTTTAACGAAATACATGTATATTCATATATATATCCAAAATATGAATTGGTGCTATGACTTTAAAAACATAATAACGAATATATTAAAATAAAATTAGAATGATAAAAAACATCATTTTTTAAAAGACTTATAATTACAAAATACATATATATGTACCAAAAGTGGCACCTCTCCCTTTAACTGTGCATTGGAACGATAAAGTAAAAACAATGTCGCACTTACGTAATATACTTCCCTTTTTTTTTTCAAAATAATATTGTGAACCTATTTTTTAAAACTAAAATATCCATATTAAAACAAGAACATTAAGCCTCCAAGGAAAAGTTTATTTTATTAAAAATATATATATTTTTTTAATTTAAAAATCTCTCAAGCTTTCGGGTAAGAAAGCCCTTTTACGGGAGAAAATATTTTACAATATTAAAACGCCAATAAAATAAGATTTAAAATTAAATAAAGTGCTTATTTATCAAAAATATATTAAATCAATGTTATTACAAATTCGTATTTAATTATAATATATTTGTACATATAGTATAAAAAGAAAAAAAAAAGTCATCCATTTTTGTTCCTATCATAACAGTGTTACGAAACAAAAGTAAAAATTCAGTTCAAAAAAACAAAAAAAAAAAAGTTCACCTACCTTTAAAGTAGAGAAGAAATAAAGAAGCCTGCCTCAGTGAGTACCAATATTGTGATGTTCTAATTGAGCGCTCCGTTGTGAAGGGGTGCACCTCGCCCGTGTTGAGAATGTCAAACAATTTGTCAGGCGGAAATAGTTCACGCGCGAGATCCCCGGGGTGCAATCCTTTGTGAGCGTCTTTGACCCACATCTTACAGACACACTTCCCAAATTCACAAGTGCGTGAAAGGAAAAAGACCGCCCAGTTAAAGAATGAAAAAAGAAAACTCTATCAAATGACCCCGAACTTTCTAGAATTCCTTCCACTTGAAAGGAAGATAAGAATTTGGAATAAAAAAAAAAAAAAGAGAAAATTTCCACCGTTTTTTTTTTTGTTATTTTTCAATTCTGAAGATGAGAGATACTAATTACTTATTTAATACCAAGAGATGGGAGATTGAAAAATAGAAATTAGACAATTTGTAAGTTTCCGTTATTTTGATCTTCCAACATAGCAAGCAAACAAATTGTGATCTATTTGGCCTTTAGCATCAAAAAGGGAAGCATTATTCAAACAGTATTTTATTGACAAAGAAAAACAATTTAAAAACAAAATTATTGTAGAAATTCTTTAGAGAATTTCCCCTTTATTTTAAATTTTCACATTCTATATAAACAAATAGTTTTTTTACTATTATTGTATATAGTCAAATTGAAAAATTATTTGAAATGTATAAGTCGGTGGACGAGTGGGTAACACCCTCGGTTCCCGACAGTCATGAACCGGGATTGGATCCCGCGTTAACATTTGTTTAATATGTGAATAACCTTCACATATATTATTCACTGTTTCAATTATCATGAACTAGGTTGCTCTTGCTGAGCAGTACCTATTAATGTGATTTGAACCAGGAACCAGGATTTGAAATGTAATAAAAATAAAACCACACACTCGGCTCACGAATGTTTCTTATTTGAAATAAAATAAACTTTCGACTGTCTTTACTGCGATTAAAATTTATTAGGAGTTCTTGGTTCATTAGTGGTGAACCCTCCCAGCGGTTTCGTCTACATAATACAACAGACTTCTTACTGTATTGGATGTTTATGTTTAGTGAAGGACAGTAAAGGATGGAATCGTAGTTATGCAAACCCTGAACATAACCTATTAGGATAGTAGAATATTTGCTTCGAGCAATGCTCTTCCGCAAACAATACAGACAGGCATAAATCGATTACAAGGCAATAACGCGCCTTCCATAGGGCGTCGTAGTACAGTATGTAACTTTAATATATTTTTATAATTTTAATTTGCAAAATTTTCTTTTTTTAAAGGTCTTATTTATTTCTTTACTAGACGGGTGACCCGGGCTTCGCCCCGGGATTGACCCGTGTGCATATCTACCCGAGTGATATATATTTAGATAAGATTTTTGTTATAATTGTTTGTTATTAGCATTATCTATTTGTTTGCATCAGCATAATTTAATCTAATCTTTGATAGAGGGCGCTGTTCGTGAGCTAAGTAGAATAATTTGAATATATAGTTTTAATAATTGAATTATATATTTTTAAAATAGCCTATCGTTTTCCCCGTATATTTTTACCTATGTATGGAAATTTTGGTTTGAATTAGTGAACTACTGCGAATTTGTATACCGGACATACAAACAAACAAACATACAAACATTGATTCATATATATATATATAGATATTTATTTTAGAAAACCGTGTATGTATATAAGTATAAATAGGATACAGAAATAAACATTCCCCTGAAGATAATAACAGACAGTCACTAAAACGTCGGGAGTTACATAAACCATATGTTGATGAAGCTATATTTCTTCCAAACCAACTTCCAACCAACACATGATCTTCAGAACTTCAACGAAGTTTAAACGACTCACTGTCGCCAAGATGTTTACCACAAAGTCGATCTATCAAATTTAAGAAACAAAGAGGAAGAAAACGTGCAGCGAGACGTCGGACAATGTTTGAAGGTTAATGAAACTCCCATCTGTAATTGTTCATAAACCTACGTTAATCTCTATACATGCAGAGAGTTTCTTTGTATATTTATTAAATTTAAACGAACGACATGGTTAAATAAACCAATATCTAGGAGATTATTGATAAAAAATAAAGCGTTTGAGAACAAGGTAATCTCTAAGAACTAAAATTACAGAACAATTTCCTCTTCCATAGTTAATTTGTATAGTTATGTTGAATACTTTGATTTCCTTTTCCCTTCTCTCCTTTGTTTATGTTTTTTTTTTTCCACTTTCTCCATAAAAATGATGTATGGCGAGTCCTTACAGGACGGAAATGTCCTAATAAAGCTGTTGTTGTTGTTGATAAAAATAATAATTTTGTATATTTTGTATATAGTTTAAGTAAAAAGGCTATCCATTTAATATGTTTATAAAAGGGTGTACCTGGAGATCTGTAAAGAATTAAAAACATTTTTTTTCTCAAAATATTTCGAGAGATTGCTCCCTCTTTATCAATTTATTGCCTAATAAACTTAATTTACAAATTTTTGTAGATTACATGGAAACAACTTTGTTTTTTATTTCTTTACAGATCCAGGTACGTTCTTCTATATATATGCTATTCAATATATTCGATATATATCAATTACTTTATGTATTTATATATACATTTATTTATCCATATTGTATTTTTATATGGACATTGTAATAAAGTAGTTTCAATCTCAATATATATCAGAACAGCCCATTCCAATATTAGAGAGGTATGGTAGATTAAACTGGCGAAACCGCTGGAAGGGTTCACGACTGATGAGCCAGGCCCTCCCAATAAGGTTTCCCCATTGCAGTAAGGACAGTAGGAAATTGTTGGTTATATATATATATATATATTCAATTTTGTAATAATATAACAAATTCCTACTGTCCTAATTTTATATATATATTATTCACGTTGATATAATTCCTATTTAAAAGTATAGATGGCGCGATTATACCCTGTAATAACAACAATAGGCGAGGTACGAGTGAATTATCCCTAGCCAGTTTATTGAAGGGGACTGCCATCTATGAAGTAATTAGTGAACTAAACTGGAAGTTAGTTCTTTAAATGTACGATAGATGGCGGTAGAGAGACTGGGTACTTTAGTTTTTTCTCCAGAGTAAAACACCAGGTTTGATATATATACTTATGGATTAGAAACGCTGGCGCCTTGATGTCAGGCATTTGTAGCAATCGTTGTTAGCCATGAATCTGCAAACTCCAAAATTGAATATTTTTAACATTACTTTTTGACAATGAATACATTAAGACGCGAATGTTTCTTTTCACAAATAAATATATCAAACTGTCCTTACTGCGATGAAAGGAGGGTTCACAACTGATGAGCCAAGCCCTCCCAATATTTTTTATCGTAGTAAGGAGAGTAGAAGTTTGATTTATTTGTGTGAAAAGAAACATTCGTGTCTTTTAAAGTCTTAATTCGTTATATATAGATGGCGTGTTATTGCTTTGTATTATAATTGATATTTTTCTTCAATTAAAACTTAATCCTTAACTGTCTTTACTGCGGGATATGATTGTAAAAATAAAAGAATATACATTTATAAATTTGGAACAATTTATGTTGTTGGGTAAGAAGCATCTTTTTTATTTTTGTTATATTGAAAGCATTCTAGAAATTTTACTGATCTACGATCTAATAACAAATATGACAAGAAATTCTATTTACAAAAGAAAAGAAATATTCAACTTCTTTTTCCAACCCAATTTAATCATTTAATTTAATCCAATTAAATTTGCTCGAAAATGTTTGAATCCTCTTGTAATATTAAAAAGATCTGTTTATTCAACAACCAATTGTACTGAACTCAGGAATTTCTGGGCGACTATTCCTTGGAAGAATGCCCATTTGAGAGTTGTGAAACAGCAGCTCTAAGGTCTCTAAGGCCTGCAGGAATGGAAATCTAATGCTGCACATGACTGGTACAGAACAGGAGGGACAATTCTGTCCTCCCAAGAGAACAACAGTCTTTGATTTCCAGACTTAAGTCTGGTCATCTACGGACAATGACTTTCCAGAATGGTTGCAAGAAAACCTCACTATGTACTAAGTGCAATTCTCAACCTGCAACCCCAAAACATATTATTGACTGTATTGACTCATCCATTGATAAGCTCTACCCTTCACCGGCAGACACCATCAACAAGCTTTACAAGCTTGATACCTTAATATGATTGAGTGGAGATAGGAAAGAAGAAGCTCTAAGGTACAGTAGTGTACATGATAAAGGATACAAGCGTTGTTATCTTCCGTGATACGGAGGAGAGGAGGGGAGTTTTGGAAGGAAAAGATGGATGGTGATTGGAAGGAGATAAAAGAAGTTGAGGGAAATGTTATCAAGAAAAATGGGTGATAAATCGGCTCAATGTTGATTGATACGGATTATAAACCAGGTCTTTTATCAACATTAAAACCTTCTTTTTTTTCCCCCGTAATATTGTTTCTCTCTCATAAATATACCAGGCATGAAACTACCGATGGGGGTCAGCAAAATTTGTAACAAAGAAAGAGGAGTTTCGCGTGTGTGTAAATAAAAAGGTGTATTTTTTGTCATTGTTTTCTTGAAAAGAGAATTTTGTAATATTTTTGCGATATCATATTTTCAGAATGTAAATCTTCATATTTGATTGAGTATATTATATCCCTACAAACGGGAATACTGAGGAGAAAATTGCTCGTCCAAGAAAGTTGCATATATGAAGGAAAAACGAGTGTGTAAAAGGACTTGATTGCTCGTCCAAGAAAGTTGCATATATGAAGGAAAAACGAGTGTGTAAAAGGACTTGATTGCTCGTCCAAGAAAGTTGCATATATGAAGGGAAAACGAGTGTGTAAAAGGACTTGATTGCTCGTCCAAGAAAGTTGCATATATGAAGGAAAAACGAGTGTGTAAAAGGACTTGATTGCTCGTCCAAGAAAGTTGCATATATGAAGGAAAAACGAGTGTGTAAAAGGACTTGATTGCTCGTCCAAGAAAGTTGCATATATGAAGGAAAAACGAGTGTGTAAAAGGACTTGATTGCTCGTCCAAGAAAGTTGCATATATGAAGGAAAAACGAGTGTGTAAAAGGACTTGATTGCTCGTCCAAGAAAGTTGCATATATGAAGGAAAAACGAGTGTGTAAAAGGACTTGATTGCTCGTCCAAGAAAGTTGCATATATGAAGGAAAAACGAGTGTGTAAAAGGACTTGATTGCTCGTCCAAGAAAGTTGCATAGATGAAGGAAAAACGAGTGTGCAAAAGGACTTGATTGCTCGTCCAAGAAAGTTGCATAGATGAAGGAAAAACGAGTGTGTAAAAGGACTTGATTTCTCGTCCTAAAAGGCGCATAGATAAAGGAAGAATGTGTGTAGCACATAACGCAAATGGATGACATAGGACTTGATTTCTCGTCCAAGAAAGTTGCATAGATGAAGGAAGAAGACGGAAGGTAGGGCATGTTTGGCCACCGGAAGATATATTTACATATCTCTCCCACTAGACCCCGTTCAAGCGAGGAAGTAGAGTTGAGGTATGGAGTCCTCGACATGATTCCCCGGGTAACACAATTACAGGAATCCCTTGGCTGATCACTCGAACGAACTGAAGACTACGTCAAACCAATGCTATACTTGACGCCTGCATAAAACACGACCGAAAATGCATATGCAGAGAGAATATGCAAATAAATATTTTAGAAAATCGACTACAAATAATAACAATTAATTTATTAAATTTATAAAACGAATACTTTTCAATGGAAGAATTTATTTTGCTGAAAAAATATTTGAAGTTCATTTTAAAAAGAAAATAAACGTTTCACCAGAATTTCTACAATGAGTGAAGTAAGAAATTGAAAAGCATTTTTTGTGTGAAAACTTGGCTCATCAATGATGCATATCTTCCCAATGATTTTTATTTCTATTATTTATATTTTTATTTTTATATGATTTTTGATAGAATAGAAAGTTTCACATCTGTTAAGCCTTCCCGAATATTTTTATCTTCAGTTTATTAATTATCGAAATAGCTTAAACGAACTAGCGCTGAATAATTCCATTTCTAACCTAGAGATGGCGTTGTTTGTTGTATTTATACGGAGATATCAAAAGAGATAGGGAAGGGAGGATTGAGGCACATAAAGGCCAATATGTAAATACATGCTACGATCCAGAAACAAGAATAAAACAGGCAAAAAAGCGATATAAGATTTCAGACTCCAGACTTGGTGGTATATAAGTAACAAATTCACCACGCCTTCCTAGATACCCGGTAAAAGAAGAGTCGCCTAGTATAAAAAATATTTTAAAAAAACGCGGAGACAACGCGGAAGACTCCTACCTTTTTAAGACACTTCTGACGTTGTGGAGTACAATACGTGAGTAAAAAACACGCAACTATATCTGCATCTACAGCATGAAGACGGCAGCAAAAAAACTCAAGCTTTCCAAAAACAAAGGCGTTCTTTGTCACCCAGAAGTCATGGCGATGTGTTATTTACGTAACTTCGCGACGTTGGTAATTGGATTGGGGACTTTTTTTTTTTACGGAGGGTGGAGTGAACAACACGTCTTCGTTGTTGCTTCCGTTTTTTTTTTTTTTTAAGAGACACGACGGTCCCGCTTTAACGTCGTCTCAAGACATCTTTCTTTTGACACGTCTCCTGATTGGTGTGATTAGATCACGTGGGGAGAAGGGTCTATCCTGATTGGTGGTGGGTAAAATACCTGATTCTATATATAAACTGGTTGTAGACGAATATCTTAAGACGTCTTCGTTAAGCTAGATACAAGAGTTTCTTCTACTGTAGATGACTCTGCGATATCTGTTGGAATTGACGAGTTCGATCAGGGTGACATTACTACACATTTTCTCTAAATACAATAGAGAGACTCCTGGGAATCTACTAATCTCAACAAAGATATTAACATAAGAAAAAGGCATTTCCTTATCGTGCTGCTAAAAGTTGCTGATGGCTTGTACCATCTGTCGGAATAAACATCAACTAATTGTTGATTTTTAATTATTTCAGAATTGTCCAAATACCCATTCTTGATTAATCAAGAAAAGCTAACCACGTACGCGTTTCGGGCTGTTGGACCTCATCAGCGCGGTGCAAGCTGTACCTCAACATTTGCCCAATTCTGGACATTATTTCGACATTGATACAAGCCATCAGCAACTTGAAACCATCAGTTGAACGATCAAGAAATGCCTTTTTCTTAATTTATCTCCCTGATCCCAGTACAATTTCACTTTTGGAATATTTATTTTTCACAAAGATAATAACAGCTTAAATGGGAGGATTGATCTTTCTCAGCAATTCCAACATAAGTAGACCATAGCACTCTCTATATGTCGAGAGAAGATGGAATCAATAACGTCTTTATTATCTTTAAATAATAGACCAATTCTCTCTACAATTAGTGAACTGAATATGTGGGAAGTCTTGGCTCATCGGGTGATAGAGCAGCTAGGTAAATTCTATATATTGGTAGATTAACGCAAGGAGTGTCTTTTTATTATAATCCCTTTCCTTCAATCAAAATTTCCAGTCAACTAAATAGTATGTGTGTGTCAAGTCTATGATAATTTTATTATTTTTTGACCAGCGTAAGAGCAGTGAATTGTTTCTATATATTGTTTATATATATTGAGTCAATATTAGATATATACACTTATGAACAAAAACTTAAGGAAATGGAAATCTGATATCGTCGGTCGCCTGTTTTTTTTTTTTTTTTTTTCAAAGAGACAGAGGCAATTTTTTTTTTATCTCGTATGTCTTCAATAAAGGTCACTGTAATATATTTCAGAGTTATTGTCTGAATCCCGAGTACAACTTCCTTAAGTTTTGTCCATGAGTAAATATCGCGAAGGACAGTTTGACCGAACGAGGAGAGAATCAGTGGAATTTTAGTTTACCCCTCAGTATCTGGACATCCTGAGAGGTCGGGTCAGAGAGCCGAGAACCAGCAATCCAGTCCATTAAAGAGACCGCCACAGCTATGTATTTAATTGGCCGCTATAACTGGGTTTACTGCCGACTTAATGGAACACGCCCATTAATTACTAGGTGTTTCAAGTACCTAATCATCCTACTGACCATTGATTTCCCCTAGCTTCCTTGTTATTGATCCCAAATACATCTGATGATTATCATTGAGGGGTCGGTGGACCAGTGTTCTAAACCGTTGGTTTTCTGCCGCTACGACCCGGTATCAAATCCCACATTGAACACTTTTTTTTATAATTAAAAAAAAATGCTCCAAAGACTCCCGATTCATACAAAAGTCAAACCCCACGAGCGAATGCAAGTAACCGAACGGGTCTTAGGCACATTTGTAAGTGAAAAAATTGAACTGCTTTTCGCATATGTAGACATGTGGTACACTTACAGTAAAAGCAGTTGCCAACACAAGAGGAAGAAGAAAACACATATTCCAAACTGGCCGATGCTACAAGAGAAAGAATAAACCTCATGTTCCAAACTGGCCGATGCTACAAGAGAAAGAAGAAACACCATGTTCCAAACTGGCCGATGCTACAAGAGAAAGAAGAAACACCATGTTCCAAACAGGCCGATGTTACAAGAGAAAGAAGAAACACCATGTTCCAAACTGGCCGATGCTACAAGAGAAAGAAGAAACACCATGTTCCAAACTGGCCGATGCTACAAGAGAAAGAAGAAACACCATGTTCCAAACAGGCCGATGCTACAAGAGAAAGAAGAAACACCATGTTCCAAACTGGCCGATGTTACAAGAGAAAGAAGAAACACCATGTTCCAAACAGGCCGATGCTACAAGAGAAAGAAGAAACACCATGTTCCAAACTGGCCGATGTTACAAGAGAAAGAAGAAACACCATGTTCCAAACTGGCCGATGCTACAAGAGAAAGAAGAAACACCATGTTCCAAACTGGCCGATGCTACAAGAGAAAGAAGAAACACCATGTTCCAAACTGGCCGATGCTACAAGAGAAAGAAGAAACACCATGTTCCAAACTGGCCGATGCTACAAGAGAAAGAAGAAACACCATGTTCCAAACTGGCCGATGCTACAAGAGAAAGAAGAAACACCATGTTCCAAACTGGCGATGCTACAAGAGAAAGAATAAACCTCATGTTCCAAACTGGCCGATGCTACAAAAGTAAGAAGAAATACGATGTTCCAAACTGGCCAATGCTACAAGAGAAAGAAGAAACACCATGTTCCAAACAGGCCGATGATACAAGAGGAAGAAGAAACAACATGTTATAAATTGACTGATGCTACGAGAGAAAGAAGAAACACTATGTTCCAAACAGGCCGATGATACAAGAGGAAGAAGAAACAACATGTTATAAATTGACTGATGCTACGAGAGAAAGAAGAAACGCTATTTTCCAAACAGGCCGATGCTACAAGAGGAAGAAGAAACAACATGTTATAAATTGACTGATGCTACGAGAGAAAGAAGAAACACTATGTTCCAAACAGGCCGATGCTACAAGAGGAAGAAGAAACAACATGTTATAAACTGGCCGATGTTATACACAAGAGTAGTAAGAACCCAGAGATAAGTCAGTGACAGTGGTGTACCTGAAGTAAGGAAGGAAGGAAGCAGAAAGTTGGTCTTATCTCACAAGCCAAAGGGGAAAAAGAGAACACTCGAGTAAAAAAATAAGATTTACGATTGATAAGAAAGTTTGATGACCCCGAAGAGAAAGAAATAAAGATTGTATTGGCTTGTGTTCTCTCTCCAATCAAATAACAAGACCACCCAAGTTTCTTCATAGATCTCTTCTCTTCATTGCTGTTGATCCCAAGTACACATGATACAAACCATGATAATCATGATGGATAGATGTTTGTAGCTGCTTATACTGAAAGTGTGACACATGCCTAAACACATATAGTAGTTCGATTATTGTATTTACAAAGTGCCATTTGGTTACTTGCATTCACTAGTGGAACTTGTAAGAATGAATCGAGGGATTATATTGAAAAAATGTATTTATTATATAAATAAACTGATTTTAAAAATTGGGTTTGACAAAAATGTAAGCTTAAACCACCGCCCGTCTGTTATACGGCCCCGAATAACTCCAGCAATTTCTTACACAATAGTTTTAATATAAACTCCGTAGGGAACATCACAGGAAGGAAAATTGGGAGCTGCTGAAATGTGGATCCAAAGGTATAATGGAAAATAGGATGAGGAATAAAGAAGTTTGAGAAATTAGGGAAACGAACGCTGCTTGTCTAAGATAATCTAAAAAGATAAAATAATTGGAGATGTGGTACATTTGTTATGAGAAAATACGTATATTGATGAAGTAGAGGTTATGAATGGCAAAATGAAAGGGAAAATAACGGTCGGAATAGGTAGTATTGGACTCTTGGACTGGATGGGAAGCTATGAAAACATAAAGAACTCAAGATAGAATAGTATGACGTCACTTGAGACCTGGACAAGAACAGAGAAACTGAAAAGAATTGGACTGATGGACTGGATGGGAAGTTATGAAGAAATAAAGAAAAGAACTCAAGATAGAGAAGTATGACGTCACTGGAGACCTGGACAAGAACAGAGAAACTGAAAAAGAATTGGACTGATGGACTGGATGGGAAGTTATGAAGAAATAAAGAGAAGAACTCAAGATAGAGAAGTATGACGTCACTGGAGACCTGGACAAGAACAGAGAAACTGAAAAAGAATTGGACTGATGGACTGGATGGGAAGTTATGAAGAAATAAAGAGAAGAACTCAAGATAGAGAAGTATGACGTCACTGGGGACCTGGACAAGAACAGAGAAACTGAAGAAGAATTGGACTGATGGACTGGATGGGAAGTTATGAAGAAATAAAGAGAAGAACTCAAGATAGAGAAGTATGACGTCACTGGAGACCTGGACAAGAACAGAGAAACTGAAGAAGAATTGGACTGATGGACTGGATTCCCATCAAGAAATAAAGAACTCAAGAAGTATAAGAGAAACTGAAGAAGAACAAGACACAATAAATTCTATCCCCGTTAGATATATATCTACATATCCGTGATATAAAACATACAATTTCCAAATTATTCGATTTCTTAGCACATTTAAAACTTATAAAAATATATTCACAAACTCTTTACAATCTAATTATTTTATTCCACGTCTTAAAAATAATCGCTAAAAGTTCCCTAATTGAAAGCGGAGAACACGATTATGATCTTAATGATGACGGCCCAGTGTATGGGGCTGACGGATCTAATAAAAGACCTTGTGTGCGTGTTATTATTACACATGTGCACAGATGTACTTGTGTATTATGTACAATTATCACCACCAATTGATAAAAACTGTAAATACCTTTATACTAATTTTCTCAAAACCGGATATATTTCTACATAAAAACTTCATTTATTCAAATGTGCTAAGAAAAAAAATAGTTTGGAAATTGTATGTTTCATATCACGGATTTGTAGATATCTCTTATTCTTCTTCAGTTTCTCTGATACTTCTTGAGTTCTTTATTTCTTAATGGGAATCCATCAGTCCAATTCTTCTTCTGTTTCTCTGTTCTTGTATTTTTAAACAAAGTAAGGATTATACTATATGGCATTGCCATAACACCGCTTCTGAGAATTCCAGTATTTAAGAATCAATATCAATAAAAAGGAATCGTTTTATCGTTCAAATAAAAGTTGTGATGGCTTGCGCTCTCTATCGGAATAAATATCAACTATAATCGTTGATTTTTTAAAATTATTTCAGAATTTGGCCAAATATCCTATCTTATATTAATCAAGAAAAACTAACCACGTACGAAAAAAATAATAGTGAAAAATAAAAATTAATATATATACAATAAACATTTTCTTTAAAACGAAACTCTGTTTATAATAAAATAATACAAAAAACTTTCTGTATACTAGAGCGCCATCTGTTATCAAATTATAAAACTATTTTAGAGGCGTAATATTCTTTTTAAAATAAAACAATTTCTACTGTCCTTACTGCGATGGAAAAATTAAAGGGAGGGCCTGGCTCATCAGTGGTGAACCCTCCCAGCGGTTTCGCCAGTTTAATCTACCATACCGCTGTTATATTGCATTTTTGGAACTTCCTTTTATAGGTGACTGTTGGAAGAGCGATTGCTCGAAGCATATTATATATTTATAATTATATTTAATTCTGCTGTCCTAAAAGCTTATGTCCATAGTTCTTCTAAAAATACCCATTCCAAGAGTCTTACAACAGTCACCTATAAAAGGAAGTTCCAAAAATGCAATATAACAGCGGTATGGTAGATTAAACTGGCGAAACCGCTGGGAGGGTTCACCACTGATGAGCCAGGCCCTCCCTTTAATTTTTCCATCGCAGTAAGGACAGTAGAAATTGTTTTATTTTAAAAAGAATATTACGCCTCTAAAATAGTTTTATAATTTAAAAAACTTTCTATATAAAATGTAGAAAATTTTCAAATCTCATGGAAAATTAGTTTTGTTCCACTTTTTACAGTCTACACCACGCTGACGAAGGCAAACAGTCCGATTTTTGTCATCATCACAACTCATTTGAACGGTTAGGATATGCGCCTTTTAATCAACATATTTACACTCATTATTTACATATACAATCTAAAAATTCATTATAATAAAAATATATCTCAGGTTTTTTCAATGAATTATTAAATTGTTTTAATTTATATATTTGACCATTGTTGTCTATGGTAATTTGCATCTCTGCCTGTACGTATATATATATTGTAAATTTTTGTTTAGTGTAGCTGGATCTTGTTAGCTCAGGTCTTTGTTACGAGAGAGTTGCATGTCCATAGTTTTATTTGGCTTGTTGCTAATGTATTTGCCTATATCTGCTTCTAATTTTACCTTCCATTTTATGTTAAATGCTTTTAAGTCGCTTCTATAAAATGAAATATATATATATATATATATATATTAAATGTGAAATTGTTCTAGGAGCAGGTTAATATATTAGCAGAAAAGCGTTTCTTGATCTTGTAAATAAAAGTTGCTGATAACTTGCGTCATTTGTTGGAATAAATATCAACGTGGGTAGCTTTTCTTGATATAATGAAGGAACAGTGTTTTTGGCCTGGTGTTGGGAGCTAAGACTTTCCTATTCTAACATCAAGCAGAGTAATCACCAACACCTCAAAGCAATTAATACTTTTTTAATTTGCTTTCATAACTAACTAATTTACATCATTTCTAAAACCAAATATATACATGTAAAGTAACCCGGTCATATGGTTAAAAATACAAATATATTAATCCATGAAAAACAACTTATAAAAAAAGCTAACATCTGGAATAATTGAAAATCAAAGATTAGTTTATATTTATTCCGATAGATGGCGCAAGCCATCAGCAACTTTTAATTGCACGGTTAGGAGACGAGTTTCTTTTTGTTTTATATTTATAAAAAAAAGTTACTTTATTCCTCTCTCCCCGTGTTCGAATCTTCCAAAGAGTTATTGAGAATTTCCGCTGGGGGTAAGTGGACGTTGAAAAGTGATTCCATTTGGATAAAAAATATCCATAATATATATAAACTAGCCGAATGACCCGGGCAACGCCCGTGTTTTACCCGATTGAATGTTTTGATTCAAATACTATTTGTTACAATTATAAATTGGCGCCTTATATAAATGCATATATTAGTTAATAACTATAGCCTATGTGCTTTATCTGTCTATGTACTGTTGGCTTCCGTAAGCGTCTCTTACTGGGAAAAAGAAAGAGAGGATTCCATTTAATTATTAACTAATATATGCATTTATTTAAGGAGCGACCCGCTCCAAAACAATGGTTACAAAAACGAAAAAGCGAGTGGGGGGGGGCAAAGGTGGCGTGTTCGTAGCCAACCAATAGGAGGGCGCCATTCCAAAAAAAAAAAAAGCAAACGGTGACAGAGATGACTGATTAAGAGATGAAGAATGGCGCTCGTAACTGTATATAGAATTATAGAAAGGGATCATTTTGATGATATCATTGTTACCATTTGAGATCCCCAATGTTTACAATTCTGTAAAAGTACCATTTGTATGTCTGCGTTGTACCAATAAGCTATTACGGTCACCTCGCCAACTTGGTGTTCCATAATATAAATTGCCGATGAATAATTAATTTAAAGAAAAAAAAAACATATTTGACCATGGAAGTGACACCAGTGCTTCCTGATAAGCCTGTAAGTAGCGATCAATCATGTAAATACATTTACATACTAACAGCACATTCTACCGTCATTTCTACCACGCCACTAGTATAAACTTTGACAATTTATTATTAAGTTGTTAACGTAGTAATCCTGTTGAAGGACTGACAAGTCCGAAAGCTTGAAAATAAAAAGTTGCACAAGAAACTTAACCCTGGAAGCTTCATTTATTTTATAATAAACTTTGACAAATTTACATATAGTGCTATTTGAACATAGGCCGCGCCATCTATTCTCATGGACAAAACTTAAGAAAGTGGAACGTCTTTGATGTCGCCGGTCGGGGTTTTTTTTTTTTTTTTGAAGGAGACAGAGGTTGTTTACACTTGGTTATCTCGTGTGTCTTCAATAAAGGTCACTGTAATATCTTTCAGAGTTATTGTCTGAATCCCGATAGACATGCTAAAAGGTACAACTTCCTTAAGTTTTGTCCAAGAGTGTGTCTTCAATAAAGGTCACTGTAATATCTTTCAGAGTTATTGTCTGAATCCCGATATACATGTTATAAGGTCCTTAAGTTTTGTCTATGAGTGTATAAAGTCGAAACACGAAATGAAACTGTTTAACGCGAATTTTATTTTTGAAATAAAACGCTTCTGTCGTTGTAACAATGGGAAAATATATTGGCCTGGCTCATCAGTGGTAAACCCTCTCAGCGGCTTCGGCAATTTAATCTACCATACCGCTCTAATATATTATATTGGCCTATTCTGTGTATATACCCGGTACTGGAATACTTGGTTATCTTGTTTAACGAATATATGGACATAGGTTTAGAGGACAGTAGAAATATTTACGCTCTCCTACTTCAGATGACGTTGAAGTTGCGAAATTAGATTTGTTTGTTTTTAGTTATGACTCTGAATTCATTTACACAAAATAAATGCGTTGTTATAACTTGACAAAGATAGGCGTCCAGCCAACCAAAATATTGGTAAATACACTCATGGACAAAACTTACGGAAGTTGTACCTTTTAGCATGTATATCGGGATTCAGACAATAACTCTTAAAGATATTACAGTGACCTTTATTGAAGATACACGAGATAATCAAGTGTGAGCAACCTCTGTCTCCTTAAAAAAAAAAAACAGACGATTGACAACACCAAGGACTTTCCACATCCTTAAGTTTTGTCCATGAGTGTAAATCCTCTCCGTTGTTTATATATTCAATGGTTACGCGACTTATATAATCTAAATATTTATGAAGCGTTCTATTCTCAAAAAGATTATATAGTTTTGTATGATATTGTAACAAAGTATTTATTATTTTTATTAACAGAGTGGTCATTTTTATGTTTATATCTTGCTAACTCTGTAAATTTCCCTCAGTCCTTATCTTTTGTTTACCATTCATAGTTTGTCCTTGCCTTAAATAAATTGCTGTCTTATCCCGAAGAGAATTTGTTTAAAATCAAGGTGACCTCAGCCACCGAATCCGACGACCTGGACCCAATGGCTAGCTGACAGCCAAACACCCAACAACTGCCCTCCTGTAAGGTTCGGGGGGCCACTCCAGCATTACAACTCGCCATGTGTAAATAATCTGGACAAGGTGACTCGCGAGCTGTGTTCGAATGTAACACCTGCAAATTGAGATGAAATAAATAAATAAATAAAATGGTCTTTCTTGCCATCTCCAAGCTTCCTCCTCCCCTGCGAAGACTTCTCCTCTGCTAGATCTTAGGATCCCTTGCCACCAGTTCGCGTTCTGCAGCCATGTTGGGAGCTAGAAGACCTTACACATTAGGCCAATTAGCCCTGAAGTAAAGAAGATAAGAAGATGGTCTTCCCTAATTTTCCACGTGGCAATATCAAATAGATAATATACATATTTACTTCAAGCTGTGAAGCCCAGTGGACGTTGGCTAGAAACCATCTACCCAATGATACACGGAGAGAGAGAAATGTTTCCATTAACATTCCAAACGGGGAGATGTTTTAATGGACAACCAGCCAATAAAAATACGCGGAAATAAAATGCTATTTTCTCGTAAAAGGAATGCTTACATCACACTGCGTACTAACTGGGTGAACAAGTTTTATAAAGGTGCATGAAGTGAATATGGAGAAAAATCTCTCCCGAGTGTTCCTAGAAGTACATACACAATACTTCTGAGCTCGAAACGTATAGGACATGGGACCGTTAGCATCTATATCGGGACAATAACTTTGAAAGATATTACAGTGACCTTTATTGAATATACACGAGATAACCAGGTGTGAAGAAAATTGCCCGGCGACATAAAAACTTTCTCCTTCCTTAAGATTTGCCCATGAGTGGATAAAAGTTTGTATAAGCTTATAAGCTTGTATAAGTTAAACATCACCAGTCCACCACGTTGTCTGATGCAATATCTCGTCTTTTTACATGGAAGTTGTTTAGAGGTAAGATGGAGCATTCAATCCATAGGAAATACGTTATTTACTTAATGCTGATCTTGTATTCAAATTAGGAATCTTCCAACATTTCGACGGGAAGAGTAAACCTAGCAAAGTCTTTCTGGAAGAAGACGGATAACCAACCGAGTCGAAATAATGGAAGACTCGGGTTCGAATCCTGCATTGGGCCCTTTTTTAAAGAAAAAGAAATTGCCTCGATGGCCACACCAATTTTGTCCATTTTTTATAATTCAACAAAACATAGAAATCTGAAATTTTGTATACTCGCTCAATCCAGATTACAATGTAAAAATCTACAAAATTTCTAGTTTGTCGGGTCTACTTTCTTTATTTCTTTTCAAAAATTTGTGATCAATTTTTAGTATATGTCCAGACCACGTAGAAGTCAAAAGTTTTGTACACTCACTCAATCAAGCTAACAATGCAAATGTACAAATATCAGACTTCTATATAGCCGTGATGTTCTGGAATATAGACTTTATAGAATAGAATATTTACATATATTATAAAAAATAAATAAAGCTTCCAGGGCTAAGTTTCTTGTTCAACTTTTTATTTTCAAGCTTTCGAACCTGTCAGTTCTTCAACAGGAGTATCACGTTAACAAATTAATAATAAATACTATTTTTATATACACATTATTCTAAGAAAGGCATTTGATACTGTACCTCACTCAATACTTTGGAAAAAACTTTACAACCTAGGCATAAGTTACCAATTCATAAGTACGATCAGAAGTTACTACGAACAAGCAACTATAGCTATCAGATGGAAGGGATCATTCACGGAAAGTATTAAGATAAACTCGGGGGTCCTCCAGGGAGAACCACTTTCCCCACTGCTCTTTATATTATTTATCACGGACTTAATCGAAATTTATAATAATTCAGACCTGCCGAGTGTAAATTTGCCAGAATTTGGAGATATCCATTTATTGCTGTACGCCGACGACATAGCAATTATAGGTGAGTCCAGGATGAACCTCCAAAAGAAGATCAAAATACTGAAAGAATATCTCGATGAGAACTTAATGACACTAAATGAGTCCAAGTCAAAGATTATGGTGTTCCGTAATGGAGGTAAACCCTCAAATAAGGACAGATGGTTCTGGAATGATAAACCCATAACAATAACTTCAAGATATACATACTTGGAATTCCCTCTGACACCAACAATAACAACTACTCACCCGGCAAATTACTTTAAAGGAAAAGCACTTACAGCAATTAACGCAACACACCCGATATTAATAAAATCAAAAGCAAAGTCAATAAATTTATCAACCAAACTCTTTGATACAATAGTGAGAGCTGTCCTGATGTATGCCGCTCCATTGTGGGCAACAGAGCATAAAGACTTATTGGACAGTATACAAGACATATTTATCCGTATGTTCCTGAATCTGCCCAGATACACTCCAGGCTACATAATCAGATTAGAAACCGGTCGTATCTCATTGAGTGTAACAGCTTTAAAATTAACCCTGAAGTATTGGCTGCGGGTGTTGAATATGAGCAGTGACAGATTGTCGCGTATATGTTTTAATAGAACACGGGAACTGTCTAATGCCTCAACACACCCATCGGTTTCATTAAAAAGCTCACCAATCTGCTTAACAATAATGGATCCCCTGCACTTGTTTCCTGTGATGATCCTGAAACGCTGAGGAGCGCGATTACAGGGCTCTTAAAAACAGCGGCAGACCAATCTATACAAAACGACCTTACAAGAATGGATAAATCTAAGCTATACTCTAACTACAAAGACATTCACATATCTTTCATGACGGAGGGATACCTTTTAGGGGATTTTCCTTTCCCGGTTGTAAGACTACTCGCACAAGTTAGAATACTTTCAAGTTTTTTTTAGAGAAAACCACACCAAGATGCTCTGCGGTGAGGACCCGATTTGTACCTTCTGTAATTCAAAAGTAAAAAATGAAATCACTCACTATATTTTTGATTGCTATGCTCTGAAAGAAGAAAGAAGAATCCTTATGCTCAAAACTGGGCAACTCTGTGCTTCATTTCCATCAATAATTGACAATATGACCCAGAATAAGTATATTGCTACGGCGTTTTATGGTTTCCACAAGTCCATATCTCAGAAGAAGGCCAAGTGACACTCACTCCTCACTTTCTTACTGCTACTCTTTTTGTGTTGTTTTTCTTGCTTCCCTCTTTCTCTTTCTTGTTTTTTTTTTTTCTGTATATATTGTTATTTCCTTTTTCTCACTGCTTTGTTCTTATGCATACCTCTGGTGAATCCTGTATAGGGTCAGTGACCCTGAATAAAGGCTTTTTTGTTGTTGTTATATACACATTATTATTTACATATTTTAAATACTTATAATATATTGAGAGAAAAATATATTACATTATTTCTGTTTGAAAAACAAAATTTTTGAAAATATATGGTGGCCTGGAAACTTTATTTATTTACATATATCAAAAGAGAAAATGGGCCGTTTGTAACGCAACGAGCGGCTCTCATTCTATAAAAATCTATACTATGAACTAGATCTATAAATAATTGTGTAAGGATATTTATAGAAAATATAAATAAGTTTAAAAACTTTCCATTTTTAATCATCGCAGGATTTCGAAATAATTTTAAAATTTATATTTAAAAAATGAAAAGTAGCGTTAAAATATGTTTAAAAATTTTTCAATTTAAAATATATATATTCTCTGGTATACAATAAAACTATACCAATATTTAACAATTTAAAATTATATTTAATACATAATTATAATTAAATTTGTTAACGTTATACTCCAGTTGAAGGACTGACAAGTCCGAAAGCTTGAAAATAAAAAGTTGTACAAGAAACTTAACCCTGGAAGCTTTATTTATTTTATAACATAATTATATATAACATTTAAAGGGAGACGTTCCTCTTTTGGTGCATAATTATATATATAAATATATATGTATATTTACACAGGGGGTGCGTTTTGTAAACATGTTATATAATTATCACGTGAAAGCATCGCGTGATAAATCAAAACATTTAGAAAATAAGGAAAGACCTAGACGAAGTTAGGTGTACAGCCGAGCGAAATATTGGAATTTTGTAATAAATAAAATATTTTATTTTATTTTTGATCTAAAATATGCCGTTTAATTAATATACATATTCTGAAATAACACAAAGTCTGTGAATGTTTTTTATTTAAAAATAATACCTCTTTAATATTTATAATATTTATTTAAATATATTTGTTTAGAATTTGTATAAATTTTAACTCTTGATTTTGGTGTTTTGTAAATTTAGAATACAGGACTCTAAAACTCAAATAAATATAATTAACTAATAATTTTGAAAAATACTTTTGTTTAAAAAATGCACTAAAAAAGAATAAAATAAATATTTCAGCGCTACCGCCATTGAACAATTAGATTTATAAGAGTCAAATTATAAAAGAGAAACGCTAAAACAATCATCATGAATTTCATACTTAAGTGATTTAATATGGAGCAACTGAAAGTTTTGATGTTCCACTTAATATTTTACCTCTACACTCAATACACGATGATCGTCTCTTTTATTTGTATTCATAGAAATCCTAATTGTTCAACGGCTGGAATATTTATTTTCTCCTTTTTTTAGTACACACACACACAAAAACCTTTATTAAGACACACAGATCTTACAGAGAATTCTCCTTGGGGTTACAAGACCGGGAAACCCATGAAAGTGGGAAATATACAAAGGATAAAAATGGAGAAAGATTATATACACATGGTAAATATATACAGATTATTATTTGAATAATCCTATGGAAAATAAGAATATGGATTTGGAAAAAAAATCCTTTGAAAATATGGATGGGAGAAGTCTTTTTTTAGTACATTATTTTAAATAAAAGCTTATTTTAAGCATATTTTTGTAAATTAATTATTTAAAAATAATTATTTTTGAATATATATATATCATATATCGAGGAAAATGTTTCGTTTTACTTGATGCGGTAAATACACGTAAACACCGATGTCCAAAAGTTGAGGAACCAAATAAATTCATTGAAATTTTTTAGAAATAAATCGCGCGAAATTTGTTCAATTATGTGTTTAAATATTTATTCAGCGGGTGCTATTTTTAAACGATTGTACAAATATAATCATTAAACTTTTTTTTTTTAAAGTATGTTTCGTAGATTGTCCTTTGGGCCCATCTTTAGAAGACTAAGAGAAATACTTGACTGACTTAAAATCTATCTCATAGTCAACAAAATATATACAGTCGAACTTGGATAATTCGAACCCCAAGGGACCATAAAAAAATTCGAATTATCCAAAAATTCGAATTAAAGATGTTAAATTATTTATATAGGAAATTCTAGGGACCAAGATAAATATTCGAATTAAAGAGGTTTTCGAATTAAAGAAGTTCGAATTATCCAAGTTCTACTGTATTACAAAATTATCTTTTCTAGCTGTATTTTCAGAATTATAAATGAATATAATCCTACTGTATAATGTTAATATAAACTTATATATTCTATTATAACCCTCTTTAATCATAAATTTATAAATCTTTAATGACACACAAATAACAAAAGTAATTGTTTACCGCAAATGTCTCTCACATAATACCGCGTTTTGCGGTAAAAAATCAATAAAAATTTATTTTATATTTACATATTACCAATATGCAATATCTCTATATATGCAAATTTCCTTCAATAGTATTGTCACGGAGACAAGTATTCCCTCAAAAGTTTAAGTTAAAAATAATGTATTAACAAAAAGTCTATAGAATACAAAAACGTGGTGAATGTGTTTACAAGACATAATGCACAAGCATGGTAAGTGACGTAGCCAAATATTGTAATTGATAAACTGACAACAGAGTTTTTACAATCATTATTCACTGACAGAATTTCTATAATTTGAAAGAAGAAGAAAAAAAAGCTAATTATTTTGTTGTTTATTCTTTACCAATTTCGCGGGCGTGCCGGAGATATGTAAATAAAGGAGGAGGAACCTACCTTGCGCTAGCTGGCGGGTGTAGGTCGGCCCGTTGTCCAGGATGAAGTCGAGGCTGACACGGGAGCCCATGAGGGCACGGAGGCAGGCTGCGGCCTCGAGACGCAGCCAGGCAGCGGGGAGGTCCTCGACGCCGGGGCGGGGGCGCAAGGCGGCGAGGAGTAGCGAGAGGCCGTCCCGGCGCAGGAAGGCTCGTAGCCACGCGGAGGTAGTTCCGGCGGCCAGCTGCCGTCTGAGTCTGGCCAGGTCCCGCGCCGTCACCTCTCGCCGGGAGGTCTGCCGTAGCAAGGCGGCCCAGCGGCCCGGGGTGACCACGGGCTCCGCACCTCCCTACCCGCACCACACTGTAGTATATACAGACTATATTCCCCTATATATTCCCTATGTTATACTAGAGATAAAACACGACTGAAATCAATCAAGTATTTTCGCGTAATTTCGAGTAAACTTACCTTTTTTTGTGTGTTTAAAAGTGTATCATCTTTTATAATAACAAAGTTCTTTACACATTCATTCCCGACATGTAATTTAATAAAATCAACAAGCAATCCAGGGTTAAGTTTCTTGCACCATTTTTATTTCTCTAGCTTTCTGGCTAACATACCCATCAACTAGAAGTATACCTTTCAGCTAAATACACATGAGGCGTGTATAGAAGAGTGCAAGAAACTTAACCATGGATTGTTTGTTGACTTTATTAAACAAAGTTCAATATGAGACCGGTATGCTTCCTCAATCAGGATTCTCCAAGGTGATCAATCCATAACCATAGTTGTCAACTGATGGTTGTCTTGGTCCATCAATGTGGTACATCCTCTTGAACTGGTGCTTTCACTTCAATTCTTTTTGACATGTGCAGTATTTACAACTAACATCTCCAATAAAAGCGTATTTACACTACAATTACAACTCTTGTGTCCATTGTAGAATTTTAATGAGGTTTTTGTGTTGAGAATGTAATGTATTTCACCCTAAGGGAAACACTGAAAATACTTTAAAATCCGTTTTCGCATAATTTCGCGTTATCGCATAAGTCAGCTCATCACTATATTTTTAGATTAAGAAATCAACAGATTAAAAAAAAAAAAAAAACTAAATATTTTCAAAATGGAACTGTTCAACAATCCATTTTCCTCACATACATACCTTGGTATCTAAGTTACTTACAAATACATTCTAAGAGAAAAATGAATTGCAATGTATTTCTTTAAAATTGTTAGAACGGAAAACACTTATAAGCGATAAGTTCTTCATCATGCACACACATATCCTTAAATATTTAGTAATTATTAGGATAAGTTTCAGGATTTAGGGATACGTTGGGCTTGAGGAAGAGCTCAGCACACGAACGCTTGCACAGTTTTATCAATCACAAATAAATAAAAATGCAAGCATATGACAATTCATCATTTTACTTTTACATCCATACACGTTACCGATCAGATATTTTGGGGTGGGGGTGGGGGGGCTGAAGAAGGTGTGTTAAGCAAATAACCAAATCATACCGTTCTCCCTAACTATAGATAGGCAATGAGAGTATAAAATATATTTATACTACGTCCTAATGGTTATACCTATTGGAAGCAGTATGTTTTCGCCATTGATGTGCTCATTTCAAAGCAATTACAAATCGCTATCACAGTCTCTATATATGTAGAGACCCAGCAACAAGCTCCCAATATAGAGTCAACAGAATAGATTCCGCCATCAAGATTTACATTTCTACATCCAGAATAAATTATAGTAGCTCGATCTACACTCATGGACAAAAATTAAGGTAGTGGAAAGTCTTTAATGTCGCCGGTTGTCTGGCAGAGGCAATTTGTTTTACACTTGGTTATCTCGTGTATCTTCTAATAAAGGTCACTGTAATATCTTTTAGAGTTATTGTCTCAATCCCGATATACATGTTAAAAGGTAAAACTTCCTTAAGTATTGTCCATGAGTGTACACGCAACCAAAGAGATGTGTGAAACCAGACCTCGTTGATATATTAACACTAGCCGAATGACCCGGGCAACGCCCGTGTTTTACCCGATTGAATGTTTTGATTCAAATACTATTTGTTACAATTATAAATTGGCGCCTTAAATAATTGCATATGTTAGTTAATAACTATAGCCTATGTGCTTTATCTGTCTATGTACTGTTGGCTTCCGTAGGCGTCTCTTACTGGGAAAAAGAAAGAGAGGGTTCCATTTGGTTATTATCTAATATATGCATTTATTTAGGGAGCGACCCGCTCCAACACAATAGTTACAAAGACGAAATAGCGAGTGGGGGGGGGGGGGGGGGGCAAAGGTGGCGTGATCGTAGCCAACCAATAGGAGGGCGTCATTCCAAAAAAAAAAAAAAAAAAAAGCAAACGGTGACAGAGGTGAATGATTAAGAGATGAAGAATTGATGACGCTCGTAACTGTATATTGAATGAGAGAGAAACTGTAAGATGTCACGAACCTACAATATTCTTTTCTCGTCCATCTTCGAATTCCTTAGGCTACAGAAGAATGCTAGACAACTACATGAAATAAAGTAATACAAAGATATAACGCACCATCTATATACAAGTATCTTGTATAACGAATGAAGACATTAAGACACGAATGTTTCTTTTCACAAATAAATCAAACTTCTACTGTCCTTACTGCGAGGAAAAAATACAACTGTGAAAAGAAACATTCGCGTCTTAATGTCTTCATTCATAAATAAAAAAACTACTATAAAAATTAACATCGCCCCTCCCGTTAAAAGCTTTGCGCAAAGGCGATATCGTAGCCAATGAGGATCTTCCGAGGCGCGATTATTGCTGGTTGAAAACTTTACCCTCCCGTCAAAATAGACGTCAAAACTAGACGCTATTTATTGACCACTACGCAAACTAGCGGCCTCGGGTCGGTGACAAAGCCACAACACCAGCTTTGTTTAAATTGAGAAGCGCCCACCAGGAGACCTAGATTTTGGGGCTAATGGTCCTCGTCAGTCCAGAGGGCGGGCTTTGATTTGCTAATAAAATCCATCTATGGAAAATTTAAAAAAGAAAAGAAAGACCACAATTCTAACTGTCGCCTCGATTGGTAATTCGAGATATCCCTAGCATTTCTCTGTTTCAGACTTGAGTATTGATTTCAGAAATATTTTTATTCCCGGGATATAATATTATAATACTAGGCTAAGTAGTAATACTCGATTAAATTATTTTGTATCGTAATAAAGTACACTAGGAAGAATCGCCTGATATCCTTGCTAGGAAAAGACCAAATATTCAAACTCGTCTTTTTTATCATTCGTTTCTTCTTAGCAAAGTAAAAAGCTTTGAGACAGTAGTGAACTTTTCCAACTTTTTATTGTGGCTCTTTCGAGCGAATTCTCAGTTTTCAAAATGTCCTAATTTTAACAAAAGCTAAAGCATTTCATTACATTCGAGTTAATTGATGATCAATTAAATATAAGGTGTAGTAAAGTACCTGGATCTCTATGGAAAAAAAAAAGACAACATAAAAAATATTTCGACGGATTGCTTCTTCTTTTTCGATATATTACTTAAAGTTTGTAAATGTTATTGTGAAAGCAACAATTATTTTCAAATACTTTTATATATGTGAATATACGTGAAATTTCTACAATCGAATAAATGTATGTGCATAGTTTCGTTAAATTCCATCACCAAGAACAAACTTTCAAGTACAGACTTTATATAACACTCATGGACAAAACTTAAGGAAGTTATACCTTTTAGAATGTATATCGGGATTATAACTCTGAAAGATATTACAGTGACCTTTATTGAAGACACACGAGATAACCAAGTGTTAAAAAAAAATTGGCTTCGTCTCCTTAAAAAAAAAAACAGACAACCGGCGACATCACGACATCCTATCTTTTTCCTTACTCACTGACACTGTAGGCAATAAAATTGAAAAAAAAAACTACTAATCCTTGCATCTCAACACCTGTTATTTGGGATAACTTATGCAGGAATAAGTTTCTCGTAATAATATTTTGTTAATTCAAGCTTTCGGGTCTTATAGCCCATCTACAGGAGTATAACGCCGAGGTATTACAGCAATACTCCTGTAGTAGGTCTCCAAGGCACGAAAGCTCGAGTTCATAAAATATTATTACAAGAAACTTATTCCTGGATAAGGTATCCCAAAATTTAATTAAATTATTTTGTTTGTGCTTATATAAGCACTCTTTTTAGTTACCCATGGTAAATATAACTCTTTGTGAGGCCACATTCTTCCGTGTAACTGATAGCCGTCATATCATGGGTGTCCATATTTCTCAAATGTCACTAATCTCAACACATCCTGGCGTCGGCCAAGTCGTGTCTGTTTCATCTCAACATTGAACTGAGATCTTGTCTGGAGGAGGACAAGATGGAGGAACCTCCTTTCCTGAGAACAGCTTTTTATATTTTATCACCTAATTGTAATAGTTTATCATTTGTTTTTGTAACAATTTACTAAGTATCAATAAAATATTTTAAATTTTAAAGATATCCTCATAAGGAATGGCGACCTTAAGACTTAGTTCTCAACAATAAGCTTTCTTTTTTTGTTGTTGTTGTTCAGTTTGACTAGCATTCATGTTGCCTTAAATTGTTCAACCTATCGAAGAATTTTAGCAGAATTTTGTTTGTATATTCTCTTTTTATAAACTACAACTAAATTGGAATATTGTGAAGATTTCATTTAATCCCTTTTGGATATCATGAAATAAAGGCCGCCCGGACTGACGAGGGCTATTATCCCGAAACCATGGTCTCTAGGTGGACGCTTCTCAGTTTGACAAAGCTGGTGTTGTGGCTTTGTCAACGACTCGAGTTCGCTTATTTGAGGAGACGGTCAATAGATGGCGTCTAGTTTTTTTTTTTTTTTTTTTTTGACGTCTTTTGACGGGAGAGGCGACCCTTATTTTATAAATCATTATCTTCCCGGCAAAATTTTCATCTAAAAACATGCAAAACCATAGTCCCATATTCAGTATGAATAAATCTGCTCTAATATCTATACTTCACATGTTTTCTTCCAAATATGTAAAATGTTAACCTATATATTCCTTTGTAGTTTAGTTCTCAGCCTGTTGAAGAATGTCGCTTCCGAAAGTTACAAGTTACAATATATTAAAAATTCGAAACTATTATAGACGCGTAAGATTCTTTTTAAAAATAAACAATTTCTACTGTCCTTACTGCAATGGAAAAATTAATGGGAGGGCCTGGCTCATCAATTTTTCCATTGCAGTAAGGACAGTAGAAATTGTTTATTTTTAAAAAGAATCATACACGTCTATAATAGTTTCGTATTTTAATAGCAGATGGCGCGCTAATGCATCATAATATTAAAAATTGCGATATACATTTTTAAAAGTTTTTTTTTTAACCTTTCGCAATAAGTTTGTTTATTATTTTTAAAAAAACCGCGAACTTTCTCGAGCTCCCGCTCTTCAACGGACAAAATTATATCAAAGTGTAAAAGTTGTGTAAAAAAAAAATCCTATAAATTTATTCACTACCCTTTTACTCTATAGAGTTCAATGTAGTGGAATATATATTTATGAAGGACTATCTAAGTTTATCACATTGCTCTTATCTTGATAAATAAAACGGTATTCCCGGCAATCCGAGCCTGTGCTGCCATCTATGATTTTAAAGTTAAACTATTTATGCTTTCCAACTCTTGACATTTTAAAAATTTATTATTTTTCTCTATATCTCTTTAAATAAAGATAATTAACGGTATAAATTATATTCAAAATAAATATATGTAAATAAATATATTTTATTTATTTATTTTTTATTATCATTTACAAAGCACGCGATATCCGTCTTGGATATTTGCATGCATACACAAGTTTGGGAGCTTTTACAGTAATTATTAATATGATTTTAGTTATTATAATAGAAATTATTAACGTATTTGTCAGTTAGTTAACGATTTAATTACCCTATAATGAATATTAGTGAACTTCACAGTTAAGAACAGAAATTTAGAGCTATTTACAGCATATAACTATTTACCATTTATTACAGTCCAGGCTATCTATTACTAAAATATAATAAAGCAGTTGTACCTTTTAGCATATATATCGGGATTCAGACAATAACTCTGAAATATATTACAGTGAACTTTATTGAAGACAAACGAGATAACCAAGTGTGGTCAAAATTAACTTTGTCTCCTTCAAAAAATATACATATAATTATATATATAATATAATAATTATTATTATTCACTGCAGTAATATTGTGGAAGGGTTTGGCTGTGGTGAACCCTCCTAGCGGTTTCTCCAATTTAATCTACCAGACCTCTTTTCAGAGTCTGAATACTGCACTGGATCATTCTGATTATATATGCAACACTTTAGGTGGATTCTTTGTTATGCTATTCAAGCAAACTATGTATATAAGCTTTTAGGACACTAGAATCACATATATTTGTATTGAGCAATACTCTTCTACAAAAGAGAATGCTTTTCACATGTGTAGACATGTGGTGCGCTTACAGTAAAAGCAGCCGCCTACTTCTATCCACCATGATTATCATGGCCTGTACCACGTGTACTAGGGATAAGCAAAAAAAAAAAAAAAAGCGAATAGGTATTAAAGAAAACTATATGAGCTTTTAGGATAGTAGAATTACACATAAATATTTTCAATCGAACACTGCTTTTCCGTATAAGAGAATTCAGACAAGATCAGTTAGGCATAAATTAAATATAGGACAAAATAACTCGCCATCTATCCATAAGAAATAAACCATAAAGCGCGAAGCTGATGAAGCCTCTTGAGCCAGGCCAATATTTCTCATCGCAGTAAGGACAGTAGACAGTTTGTTTGGAAAAAAACATCCTGCTTAATCATTTCATTTCTGATGTATAAATGGCGCGTTATACTGCCTTATACCTAATGTCTATAGTAGACAATTGATTTATTGATATATTGTCAATTACATATAGTGGCACATCACGTATAATTATTATAGATGGCTATCACAATGATGATGGGAAAAATTAACATAGAAATGTGAATACATATACAATATCTTGAATCATAATATGTACAATGATAATACATTCATGGACAAAACTTAAGGAAGTTGTACCTTTCAGCATGTATATCGGGATTCAGACAATACATTCAGGGACAAAACTTAAGGAAGTTATACCTTTCAGCATGTATATCGTGATTCAGACAATAACTCTGAAAGATATTACAGTAACCTTTATTGAAGACACACGAGATAACCAATTGTGAACAAAATTGCTTCTGTCTCTTTAAAAAAAAAAGACAACCGGCGACATCAAAATATGGAACTTCCTAAAGTTTTGCCCACACACATATTATACTCTATATTATCTTATAATAAAAAAAAGGTACAGAAATATAAACATAGGTAGAGATACATTGCCTTAAAACACTTTTAATATTTCCAAAATGACAATGAGATTATATTGAATAGTTTTATACATTAATATTTGTAGTTTTATATAATGATGATAAAAGATTTGCATACAAGAATGTGAAAAAGGGGTATAGGTTCGGATATTTTCTGAGACTTTCCCTAGAGATACCCTAATAATGTAAAACACAATTCATATAAAAAACGCTATCACACGCGCACCAAAACTACATCCTCCGATTGTGTCAAAATACGGAATAGCGGCGTCTATTTTTACTGTTCCAGATTCTTTACCTGGAAGTTGAATAGATATTTCGGTTAGTTATTTCTCCCAGTTGTGTCATTTCACAATTGAGGAAAGAAATAACTTTTGTGCTTATACTCAACAGAGAATGTTTCATTCTTAAAAGAACGATTTTGGTGCATTATAGAAATCGTTTTGAAAATAGAGCAATCCATAAATGAATCTTTAATAATAAAGACATATATTGGATCAAAATATCATTTATTTTACCAATATTTCAGTTGGCTGAACGCCAACATTTATCAAGGTATTATAACACACACACACACACATATTTAATGTCTGTCAATAACAAACTCAGCGCCACATAACGTCAACAGAATTAAATTTTAAAAATATTTTGTTATATTCAATGGGGAGAAAAAAAGTTTGATATATATATATTATTGTAATTTATTATTATTGATTATTGATATATATATTAAAACTTTTAGAAATCGATTTACAAATGTTTGTACAACTTATTATTTTTCTATGTGTAAGTTTTGACGGCTAGCAAAAGCCCTGTATCGATCTTTCCAGGCAGGAAATAAAGCTTTGCCTTAGAATATTTTGATCAAGACCATCCCAACAGAACGACTTTCCAAAGGCCATCTAGCGTTTTTGGTTTTCAGTCAACCAAAAAAAAAAAAATTCACGGAGCCAAGTCTAAAGATTTGTCAGGGATTTGTTTAAAAGGGACATGCGAAATTCCGGTTTCATACCTCTTTTCGTCCAAGTTTTGACG